>JAJEJO010000768.1:577621-606651 GCA_020662805.1 Glaucomys volans | reverse complement strand
AGGGCCTCGCTAAGTTGCTGAGGCTGGCTTTGAACTCGCGATCCTCCTGCCTCAGCCTCCCAAGTGCTGGGATTACAGGCGTGCAACACCGCGCACGGCGAGAGTTCAATTTTTTAAAATTATAAATGAGTGATGCATTTCATCCAAAAGCCTTTCTTCACTATGGAGTGACCAGGGAGGGGGCCAAGGACGGTGGTACAGAGGGCAAAATGGACCTCAGAGAATGATGTGCAAGAATGGGGTCTGAGAGCAGGAAAGACTCACCTAAACCTGAGGGTGTGGGGTGTGACAGAAAACAGGCTCCCCTTGAGAGGGCTTTCAGGGACAGCCAGCTTTACTTAAGGCCAGAAAGTGGAGAAAGTGCCTGCAGGGGCTGTGGGTAGAGAGGACTTTTGTAGTTTTAAGAGGCCTCAGTGGAAGGGCCTGGAGGAGTGGGCGTGGTGGCAAAGGCCTATAATCCCAGCAACTTGGTGGCAAATTCAAAGCCAGCCTCACAACTTAATGAGTCCCTAAGCAACTTCGACCCGTTTCCAAAAATAAATAAATTAATAATAATAATAAAATGGCTGTGGATGTGGCTCAGTGGTTAAGTGCTCCTGGGTTCAATCCCCTGTACCAAAAAAAAAGTCAGGCCCCTGCAGGGAAGGAGTCTGCTCCCCAGAGGGGGGCATTCCCCCCGAGGGCTGCCTCTTAGCTGTGCCCCACTACCCACTAGAGCTGAGGCAGAGGAGTTCCTAGGCGGAAGAACATCCTGGGTTTCCTTGGAAGGAAGGCTAAGGGCAATGAGGAGACAGGTTGTGAATGAGGAATGTGGCAGGAACTGGGGGAGGGGAGCGGGACACCCACAGATGACCAGGCCACTAGTTGCCTGGAAAGTTGGCTCCCTAGTTGTCTTTGCTTCTGTGACTCCCTCTGTGTGTCATGGGAGCAAAAGGATGGACACTATCTGCTTGAAGTCTGTCATCCCAGAGCTCCCCCTCTAAGAATGTGACCTCCCACCCCTTCCCCTGGTGCGCCTTCTCCAGTGGTACTAGAAGGTGTGACCGAAAGTGCCGGAAACTCAACAGGGGAACACATGGACTTGGGGACAGCAGCAGATCTGAAGCTGAATTTATTGCCTCTATCCAAACTTAGAGGACAGACATGCTGTAAACCTCATAGTCCTCACTCCCAGGGGCCCAGGAAGAACCAGCTTCATCTCCAGACAGAAAACAAGAGAAGAGGCCCTGAGAGAGGTGGACCTTCCCCAGATGTTGCTTTGGTGGAGCCACAATAGGGCCAGGCCTCTGGGGACTGTCTGGGGTAAATAGATCTGACAGTGCAAGACCTCAGGTTGGGGGCAGGGGGCAGGGCCTGCAGTGTGGAGGAAGACGGACCCAGAAACCCAGAAACAGGGAGTCTGCAGGAGGGTACTGCAGCTTCCCACCTCTGGTCTCCTGGCTCCTGACTGAGGTATTTCTTTACTGCACTATGCATGGGCTTAGGTCCAGGGGAGGCCAAGCATTCGATCCTTGTGGGTCAGCGGAAGGAGCCTGGAGAGGAGGGGAGATGGCTGGCCTGGGAGTCGCCTTCCCAAGCCTCAGTTTGCTTATCTGTAACGAGAGAGTGTCAGGTGGGGAGACTCAGCCGGGCTCTTCCTTACTCTGTTATCTATGCTCTGCATTGGCAACTTCTTGGGCCCCAGTAGAATATATGATAACCTGCCATGGAGAAAGAAGTCTCCAGATTAGGTGACAGATATCCTGGAGGCCTACATCCTGAGCCAATCTCCCATTTCTAATTAGGCGGCCAGTCTTGCCTACTATCCTTTTGAAATATCTTCTACTTGGCTCCCAAGTCACAGGCCATTAGAACTTTCTGAGCCTCTCTGCTCCCTTCATGTTCTTTCCTCAGTCCATACCCTGCTGTCAGAGATCCCAAACCACAGATCTGTCCTGTCTCTGTCCTGCTTAAAATCCTTTGCAGGTGTGGCACAGTGTCACCAGCCTGTAATCTCAGTGATTCAGGAAGCTGAGGCAGAAAGAGCACAAATTTGAGGCCAACCTCAAGCAATTTAGTGAGACCCTCAGCAATTTAGTGAGACCCTGTCTCAAAATAAAAATAAAAAGGACTGGGGATGTAGCTTGGTGGTGTATCACCCTCGGGCCCCACTACAAACACAAAAACAAAGCCGGGCGCGGTGGCGCACGCCTGTAATCCCAGCATTTGGGAGGCTGAGGCAGGAGGATTGCGAGTTCAAAGCCAGCCTCAGCAACTTAGCGAGGCCCTAAGCAACTCAGTGAGACCCTGTCTCTAAATAAAATACAAAATAGGGCTGGGGATGTGGCTCAGTGGTGGAGTGCCCCTGGGTTCAATCCTCGGTTCCAAAAACAAAACAAAATAAAAAATAAGAAATAAAAAATAAAAATAACAACCAAAACAAAACAATCAACTTTGCAGCCTCCCTGAGAGGTGGAAGTTCAGCTCTGAGTTTGGCCTTCAGGGCCTTATAATCTAAATTTAGTCCCATTCCCACTGTTTCTCAAACACATGTTTGCACTTTGCACTTTCTTCACATCATTTGCTCTGCCCGAATTCTCATTGTCTACTTCTTCGCCTGTCCAAAATCCTTCTTTGTGATCCTTCAAGACCTAGCTGCTCTGTTGCCTCCATGTGAAGTTTTCCTGGATTCACCACCCCCAGCTCCCCATAAGAGTTAGCCTCTTTCTCTTCTGTGTGCCCCAAAACCTCTGCTTATAACTCTGCAAGTTGTACGAGTTCATATCCCCGAGTTACACTTTATTGTATAGACAGGAGATTGGGTCCTTGAAGGCAGAGACCTGGGTATACATTTGTATCAATGTCTGCCACCAACCTTGGGCCCACCTAAGTTAGTGAATCTTTATTGCAGATGGTTGAATTAACAACCTCCACGCAATGATAGAGAAAGAAAAAAAAGATTATCCTTCCTGTTATTGAAGGAAATAGACACCTACCGTTGACAGGTGTGTCAGTAAATCTCTAAAAAGGCACAAGGGTGGGGGATGGGGATGTAGCTCAGAAAGAGTCCCTGGGTTCTATACCCAGCACTTTAACACACACAAGGGTGGGACAAAGAGGGCGGGCTGGGGAAGATGGGAAAGGATTCAAACTCCTACCTTGTGCTTCCCTTCCACTAAGAAGCAGGTTGTTGTTGTTGGTGGTGGTCTCTCTAGATTAAGAATGGATGGAGCTGGGTGCTGTGGCACACATCTGAAATCCCAGTGGCTCTGAGGCTGAGGCAGGAGGATCACAAGTTCCATGCCAGCCTCAGCAATTTATCGAGGCCCTAAGCAATTGAGCAAAACCAGTCTCAAAATAAAAAAGAAAAAGGGTTGGGGATATGGCTCAGTGCTTAAGTGCCCCTGGGTTCAATCCCTAGTACCAAAAAAGAAAAAAAAAAAAGAAAGAAAGAAATTTTTGAACTGACTTGTACTTCATTTCCTCCCTTGTGTGGTTCAGTGCATGTGCCTGGGAGCCACACTGGCCAGGTTCATATCCTAGCTGTGCTGTCTTGAGCAAGTTATCAAAACTCGTAGTGTGTGTAACTACTGAATGAGGCTAATAGTTGTTCTTACCTTGAAGAATCCTTGGAGGATTAAATGAATTTACAGCACTTAGAATGATGTCCAGCACAGAAGGTGTTCAGCACACGTTAACATTAGTACTTGTGATTTATACTGTTAACTTCCAAGAAGAATTTGAGAGGCAGCTTAAGATATTAAATCATATAAAAATAGGATAATCAAGCCGGGCGTGGTGGTGCACGCCTGTAATCCAAGCGACTTGGGAGGCTGAGTCAGGAGGATCGCGAGTTCAAAGCCAGCCTCAGCAACTTAGTGAGGCCCTAAGCAACTCAGTGAGACCCTGTCTGTAAATAAAATACAAAATAGGGCTGGGGATGTGGCTCAGTGGTCGAGTGCCCCTGGGTTCAATCCCTGGTTCCAAAAAAAATAAATAAAATAAAATAAAAATAGGATAAGTAAATGTGTGTGTTTATATTATATTAGAGATCAGAAATTGCAGCTGGGCCCGGTGGCACACACCTGTAATCCCAGCACTTGGGAGGCTAAGGCAAGAGGATCACGAGTTCAAAGCCAGCCTCAGCAAATTAGCGAGGCCCTAAGCAACTCAGTGAGACCCTGTCTCTAAATAAAATACAAAATAGGGCTGGGGATGTAGCTCAGTGGTGGAGTGCCCCTGGGTTCAATCCCCAGTTCCAAAAAAAAAAAAAAAAACCAAACAGAAATTACTTAGTAATAGGAAGGAGAGAGAGAAAAATAGGCATTTGTTAATTTGTTTGAATTAAACCCCTAAATTTGCCTCTGAGCTTCCAGGAAGCCAAGGCAAAAAGGGACTGTACAGTTTTGGGGGTGATTTACTGGGGATTGAACCCAGGGGTGCTTTACTACTCCTGCTTCAGCCTCCTGAGTTGCTGGTGTCGGCATGTGCCACTGAGCTCAGCAGGAATAAAGCATTTATTGTGAAATATTAACCCCCCTCCTCAGACACACATCTACACATTCTTCAAAAAGGGATTTGTGGTGTGTATCTCTATGTTGGAATTTTGGAGCCAAGGATTTTTTTTTTTTCCCCCATACCAGGGATTGAACTCAAAGGCACTCAACCACTGAGACACATCCCCAGACCTATTTTGTATTTTATTTAGAGACAGGGTCTCTCTGAATTGCTAAGGCACCTTACTTTTGCTGAGGCTGGCTTTGAACTCACAATCCTCCTGCCTCAGCTTCCCAAGCTGCTGGGACTATAGGCATGCACCATCTCACCCAGCTCCAAGGGTTCTTTTTTATTTTGTTGTTGTTGGAGCTAAGGAAGCTGAAGTTCTTCTCAGCTGGCATTTAATGGGGTTTAAACCTTTAATGAGAGTTGCTCAAAGACAACAGGAATAAGCAGAATCAGGACAATGGCTGGGATAATAAGGAGCAGCAGCAGCTCCAAGCTTCTTTCTATCCTCAGCTCAGGATTTCCTTCCCTTGCTCTGAGCTGGGGAACTCCCTTAGGTCAGGGGTTGAGCCCTGCTGAGTCAGAAATTGCCAGGTATCCCAGGTGGTTCAGCTGCTTCCCTCAGGCCCTGGCTGCATGGAGGAAAGGTAGGTACTGAAGCAAACACACAGGGGATTTTGTGAAGGCTGGGCTTCCAGATTTGAAGCAGAGTGATGATCTTAGTGGGGAAGGTCAGCTCCTAAAAAAGATCACAAACCCCAGTTTCTGAATTCAAAGAGGAATTAATTAAAAGTCCAGGAAGACTCCTGGCCCTTTCCCTCTAGCCTGACTGCTAGGTTTAGGAGGAGCTGCTCCCTCTTTGCCTAAGAACTTAATCCAGGCAGGTTTTAGGCCCTGGAATTCTTTGGGAGGCTGGGAGGTGTGGGTGAGGGTTAGAAAGAGCTGAATTACTATGCAAAGGACAACAAGAGGGTTCTGTATTTTTGCTCCTAAGAGGAAGAGGCAAAAGAGGACAAGGAGTTGAGACCACTAAACGCTCCACTAGCACCTGAACCTGGCACCAAGCCATGTGGGATGGGGACTGGAGCCCAGGGAGGTTTTAAGAACAGAAATGCCCAACACTGCATTTCTAAGTTGTTTGCACTGTTGCTGTGTCTCCACTGTAGACCCAAACCTTCAATAAGGTAGGGCGTGATGTCCCATGCACATGAAGCCCTTGGGAGGAGTTCATATGTAGAAACAGGGAAAAGGGCTTCGGATGTATCAGCCACAATAGCAAGAGCACTCATGGGTCAGCAAGATGATTGATTCCTCAACGGAATTGACTTGGGCAAAACAGAAGCTCAAAGCCAGAGGCACTGATGATGACCCTGTCTTCCGTTTCTCCATCCACACTCCCAGGGGATTCTGGAATAGTGTGAAGAGCATCCAACTTCCCTTCCATCCAAGAATGAAGGGTTGAGCCCTAAAGCAGCAGCTGACCTCAGCTGACAATTTACCCCTGGCAGTGTGGAATCATCCCAAGTGCCTTTCCCTTAGTGAGAACCTTCAGGGGGTTACCTCCAAAGGGAGGGTACTGCCTGTTCACGGTGCCATTGACTTCTTGGCAATCAGCAGATCCTCCCTGGTAGGATCTGTGGGGCTTTTGCTGAAGCCAGAGTGGGGAAAAAAAATGGGAGCAGGAGCATGTGCTGCAGAGATTTACCTTGTCTGGCTGGCTCTGTGACTCACTGCCATTTATATATCAATCACTTTACCTCAAGATCTAAACACCTTTGTCCCCTTTGTTCTAGGGAGATTAAAGGAAGGGAGTTTGTCCCTATTCTCAGAGGTGGAGGGTGGGGTGTCTCCAGTCTGATTTGGAAAGAAATGGTTTCTGCCCTCTGGACATCTCAAATTCCAGAGGAGAGAGATGCAGTTATAGAGAGTAAACAGACACAAAGCCACCAGCAGACAAATGTGAACAGGGAGCAATGCACAAACATGGCTTACAATTAGTGGGGTGGGAGGGTGAAATCAGGGCACCAGCTGTTAGCTGGTGTCTAGGAGTAAACAGCTTTTTGGGCCTGGGAAAGGTGGGCCTTAGCTGATTTGCAAGGAGGGAGACCTTATTAGCAGCAGAAGGCAGAGACATCCTGCAGTGGCTGGTGCTATAAGAATGGATCATAAGACAAAAGGTCATCCTTAGGCTTTTGGCAATCCTAGTCCCCCTCTCTGGTTGAACTGGAAGGTAATGTCAAACGCGGTGGTCATCACTTGCTCACCAGCACAGGCCCAAAACAAACAGCCAACGGGCCGTCCGCATTTCAATCTCGCTCTGCACTTTTCATGAGCAACCCAACCAGGAGGCTGGAGATAAGGTCTGGGAACGCGGCCCACCGGACTCCCGGGCTCTCAGCGAGAGACGCCAGGCCAGCGCCCCTCCTCCGAGCGCCGCTCACCTTTGCCCCACCAGGGCACCACTTGGCGGAGAAGGGCAGCTCTGGCGGCCCAGGCCCCGCCCCGCGCGCCCCGCCCGCGCCCTCCGGAGTCCGTGCCCATATAAGGGCCGCGCTTCCCCGCGGCCAGGGCCGTGACGCGCCGCGGTCCACGTCAGCGGCCGGGCCGGCGGGAGGCGCGGCGCCCGCTCCAAAACAAGTGACGCTGCGCCGTGGGAGGCGGAGGCAGCGGCCGCGCCCGCCCGGCCGCGGTTAACCCCTGCGGGCCGCGAGCCCCGGGCCTGGCGGGCTCTGCACTTGTGCGTGAGTGCGGGTGCGCAACCCGGCGCGGGGGACCGCGAGCCCGGGCATCCCGTCCCGGGCATCCTGTCCCGGGCGGGCCCAGGGAGTGGAGTCTCGGGGACCTCTGGGCGCCTGAGTGCGTTCAGTCTGCGCATTTTGCCTCGAGGTGGTTAGGATGCGACATTCACCGACAGCCCAATAGATAGCGTGGGGTGCATTTTTACTTTAGAGCGGAGGGGTTTTGCCCTGTGGATGGTTTAAAGACGATCTCATGTCCCACTGAAACTTGGTCTTTTCCTTCTTGAAACAAACAAAAAGACCACAGGCATCAGTGCTTCCGGAGAGCCCCAGAAAGTCTCCGGGGAGGTGCTGCAGTAAAGGGACCCCCTTCCCACCAACCCATTCGCCTTTCCACGCAGTCCCCAGCCAAGTTAGATAAGAAGGTCTAGCCTGGGAATGATGGAGGAGGAGCCTGAAAAAGGAGTGCTGGGGATTCCTCCTGCTAGGTAGAGGCCAGGCAACAGAAAAGGAAGAGAAACTGTTTAGAGAGAAGCGCAGGACTCGGTTTCATCAGCGTTTCATCAGGAGCCTTCTTGGAGGTAGGGGTGGCCTGTCGGAGCTCCGCCCTAGCCCGCGGTGTCTCACCTGACAGGTGTGTGCGTGCGTCTGTGCATGGGCACCAGGCGTGCGTGCGTGCGTGGTAGCGGGAAAGCACAGGGAACTCTAAGTAGTAAAAGGATTTCCAAGATGAGGAAGAGAGGGTGTGATGTACTTGGGAAGAGTCAGACTCCGGCCCACGGGCACACAGCCTGAGATGGGTTGGGGAACTAGGCTGACTCTGGGGGAGGGGCTCAGGCTTAGGGGAAAGTCCCAGCGCCTCCCAAACCGCCCCTTCACACTCAGGATGCTTACCACCCCCACTTCCTCCTCTAAGGCCCACTTCCTCTCTTTCCACTGAGCTCAGTCTCTGCCTGGTGGAGAATTCGTTGGGTGGAAACCTCACCCCATCCCCAAGTTCTGAGCATAGTGATAGAATGGGCATGGGGGGCGGGTAGGGAGAGAGTGGCCTCCTTGGCCGGGAACTGGGGGAGGATGTGGCAAATTTGCCTGTGCTATGGACATGATCCATGAAGCTTGATCTCAGGGTGGCTGATCAAAATGGGGTTACATCTGGGAACTTAAAAGACTGCAGGAGGGTGTACTTCCTGTCTTTGGTGAGAGGTCGGGGCTTCTTTCCTCAGTATCCTGGGACTGGATAATGGTCATATTATAAGAACAAAAACAAAGGGCTAATGTTATTGTCCCTGTGTAGTGGTCATGACCATGGGATTTGGAATCAGTTGGGACTTCAGCTCTGCCATTGGTGGTGACGTCTTGGGCAACTTTTTAACCTCTCTGAATCTCAATATTCTTGTTTGAAATAAAAAGTATTAGTCTATTCATTCTTTTGAGAATTAAAAGAAGTCATGTTTTTTAAGCATTCTGCATGTATATTCATTCATTCTATAATATTTAGTACCTGGCACAGAGTGAGCACTGCTGACATAGTGACTATTGTTAATATTAGTAGCAATAGTAGTAATCAGGGAAGTCTTCTCCAGGACACCAGGTGGGATGTTCGCCAGAATCATCAGGTGTGCCAGCCTTGCCTTTGGAGGCTCTGTGCCTCTCAGATGTCTTTGAGGTCCCTTTGGTTCCTCATCACCTCCTCCTCCATCCTGGCCCCAGCCTGGCCTAGAGGGAAGAGCAGCAACCATGGAAATACCAGATAGGTGTTAATCTCCCAGCTCTGCCCTTCCCTGTGCCACTGAGCCTTTCTGAGCCTCAATTTCCTTCTCACTGAAACAGGGAGGACACTCTCTGGCTGGAGTCCCTTACTGTGAGAATCAAACACTGGTGAAAACATTTTGAAAACAGCCCCCACCCCTCCGTCCTCCACTTGGTGAATTCTTCCTTCTCATTCTCAGCTACTCCCTGCATCCCAAGTCTCCCTCTGGGTTCCTGCACAGCTTTGGGCATCTTGCTCACAGCTCTGACAGCTCTTCTTTACCTGCATTCGAGAGGTTAAGTCAGACTTCCCAAGGGACAACTCCTCAGGGCAGGACGTAAGTCACTCATCTCAGGACCCCAATGCCAAAGCCAATGCCATAGTAGAAGCTCAACCAAAGCAAGTTTCCTTTCATCTATCAGCACATCCCAGTGAGGGGGCAGAAGGAGGAGGCCTCATCAGAATTTGGGGAAGCTGCATCTGTCCTCTGGGTGACAGCAAGGGTTGGGGGGAGAGGATAGGAAGACAGGAGGGAGCTTTCCCAGAGCCACCAGACTCAGGGATTCCAGAGCCCACACAGAGCCCAAGACCATGTCCATCTCTTTAGGGGCCCTACGTGCTGGCTGGTTTTACTCTGAGTTGCCAGGACTGAGAGATGCCTCCAGCCCACAGCCTCTGTGGGCAGCCCTGCCACTCTTCCTGGGAGGAAAGTAAGCATTCTCCACTTCCTCCTGGCCAGAGCCTCACCCAAACCCGCCTCTTCCCTCTGCCACCCAGAGCAACCCACATCCCCCTCTGCTGCCTCATGACCAAGAATAGCTGTCCTCTCCTTGATTGGTTGAAAAATAGGACACTGGTCTTACCTCACTCATACTCTTGTGATTAAAGACCTTGGCAAGCAGGTGACCCTTGAGCCTGTACCTGCTCCTCTGGCAGAGAGGGGAAGCCCAGGCAGCCTGCCAGCCCACACGTCCCTGTGGGGGAGAACTCTGCCTGCTGGAGCCATCGGGAGGATCTGCTGCTTAGCCCTAAGTGGCCTCTGCTGCTGCTGGCTGCCTTCCAGCCACCAACTCTCACCAGTGTGGCCGTGGCACACACACTTTTTACTACCATAACTTGTCTCTGAGGGGCTTTGCACAACAAGAATGGAAGGAAGCAGCTTCCTTAGAAAACCAGGTCATGCCAGGTGTGGTGGTTTAAGCCTGTAATCCTAGCAACTAAGGAGGCCAAGTCAAGAGGATTACAAGTTTGAGGTCAGCCTCGACAATTTAGTGAGGCCATGAGCAACTTAATGAGACCCTGTCTCAAAAAATAAAAGAATTGGCAATGTAGCTCAGTAGTAAAGTACTGGTACTGGTTCTATACCTAGTACCAAATAAATAAAGCAAGCCGGGTTGTATGCTCCCTGAGGCTGACCCTCCCAGGAGAGCTTTCTAAGGACTTCCCCAGGCGAAGTCCAGTCAAAGAGAAAGAATGGGAGGCAGAAGCCCTGAGTTCCTGGCTGCTCAGAAAAACCGGAAAAGGAGGCTCAATTTTTTTCATAAGAAAAATGGCCAGAGCAGCTGTCAGGACCCAGGGAAATGTGGTTACAAAGCACATTGTAAGCGATGCCATCACGGGATCACGCTCTTTCTGCCTGTCATTCCCCAGTCCCAGGGTCTGCATCAGCTGCCATCTCTGCAAGTGGTCCTGCCTTCTGCAGACCCCTGAAGTCCACCCATCCGACTCCTCAGGGGCTCACTTATTCATGGCGCACCTGTTGCTGAGGGTGGGTGACGTATCCTCAAGCATCTTCCCTTGAGTGATCTGCGCTTCTTTCTCTGCCCTGCCTCCTTCCTTGTCCTGAGGTCCTGAGAGTGGACAAGCTTGCCCCCGCCAGTGCTGGTCCTGACCTCTGTTCCCTAGCAGCACAGGCTAACTACAGTGCGTGGAACGAGGGGGCATGCAGCCAAACGACTTCTTGGGACAAAACCTCGTTTCTGTCACATGGGACTATGTATCGCTCTCTGGCTATTGAGGGTTTACTCTTGTGAATCATGCTCGCTCTGGATTCACTGGGATCCTATAATCAACACTGAACAGCTGCTGTCTGCAGGAGGGGCCCAGAGAGCCAGGCAGAGCCAAGTCCTTTGGAACCAGTCAGAGAATGATTGGGGGGCTGTGGAGGGGGGCAGTCATAAAGGTTCCAGATCTCAGTTCTCACCAGGTTGTCCCTCTGGGTCATCTCTCCTCAGAGGTGTGATGGAAGGCAAGCCACCCAGCAGCTTCCTGTCTGAACGCCACTGGCATAGCCCACCATCAGTGTGCTGCCCATGTTGTGGGGACCACTGAACCTCTGAGATGGGGAGCCCTGGCCCAACCCGTGCCCTGTTCTCGGGGGCAGAAAGTTGCAGAAGAAGCTTACAGGCTAAGCTCCATTACTGGCTTGTCAAGCATACCTGGACCTGGGATGTAGAAGGGGTTTTAAATATCCCTCCAAAAGTCCAGGGACATTTCCTTGGGCTTGATCATTATAACCAAAGTTCCTCCTCATCCAGAAAGTTCTGCAGGGCGGTCTCCTAAGAGACACCAAACAGTGTGACAGGTGGTCGGTCCATGGAGCAGACGGCTGTGGCACACGGCTTGGGCTCCAAGCCCAAGCTTGGACTAATTATTTTATATTCTCTGGGCGCCTTTCCTCATCCACGAAGTGGAAGTGACAGCGGTATCTATCACACAGACTGCTGTTGAATAATGAGGTAATGCATGAAAGACCCCAGGGCCCAGGAAATACTGCTATTCTAAGAAGGATCTCGCTTGAGAGACCCTGTAGTCTTCCTCCACTGTTGTGAGATGAAAGTCTCTCCCTGATTCTGACACTTTTGAATCAGGCCAGTGTGATATGTATGTGTACATACATACACATGCATATATATTACATGGCAATATACAATATAATATATATGTAAATTATCTATCTATCTATCCATCCATCCATCCATAAATCCATCCATTCATCCTCTGGTCTCTGAACTCAGGTGCAGCAAGAGGAACTCTCACTTTCTTCCTATGGACCACGAAGAGCACACAGTCTCTTCTTGGGGTGCTGAGATCACCCCAGCAGCAATGGGGTGATCCAAGTCATTCTGGGCCATGGGAGCAGGGAGGGTTTGAGAACCTTTCAATGTCAGAAACCTAGTTGGCTGAGGTATCCCTGACTATTCATTTGGTCCCTCTTCTTATCATAATATGGATTATCTCCCAGAACTTTCATGTTTATTGTGTTATTTAATTTTTACAATAATCCCACAGAGTAAGCTAAGATTTATTATTATTATTATTATTATTAATTATTATTATTGTACTGGGAATTGATCCCAGGGCCCTCTACTACTGAGCTACATCCCCAGCCCTTTTTCTTTTTTATTTTGAAACAGAGTCTCACCAAGCAGCCCAGGATGGTTTGAACTTTAGACTAATAAGATGTTATCAGAGAGGCCAACCGGGACCTGGAGCTCCCACCTCCTGACTCCCTGCTCCAACAGGCCATCCAGATCCCATCCATCTTTGCCCTAGGCAACTCCACTGAGGAAGCCACAAGGTGATTCCGGCAGGAAGGAGCCCGGGTCTGGAACAAGAGCACGGCTTAGTAACGGTTGAGTCAGTGGGTTATTTGGGGCAGACACCGTGCCAGAGAAAGGACTGACCCTGTCAGACTCAGCTCATCCTCTTCCCTCTTCAAACACCCAGCTCAATCATGGACCACCCAGCATCAAGGAAGTACATGACACTACTGCCAGAACCAAAGTATGCGGGGTCAAGTGCACGTCCAGTCTGCAAACAAGAAATTCAGGTGCCCCACTTCCTGTGCTGACAGTGGATCTGGGAGTAAGTTACTAACCCCTCCCAGCACCTGCCCGCAGAGAGGGACAGAGCATGTCAGCCCTAGCCAATGCTCTCCTGCATGGTGCCAGAAGTCAGGAGTGGCTTCTTCCTTCTTTCTTTCCTTTCCTTTCTTTCTTTCTTTTCCTTCTTGTGGATACTGGGGAGTGAACCCAGGGCCTCATATATGCCAGGCAAGTGCTCTACCACTGGCCGTATCCCCAGCCCAGGAGTATGGGTTTAAGCACCCTGAACTCTCTGAAATGTCACCAACTTGCTGAGCCTCAGTCCCCTTCCCTACACATGAGGGTCCTTTGTCCCTGGATGGCATGTGATGATCTGTGCCAAGTGACCCTAATTCTTCTTCCATCTTTTGCTTCTTGCCTTCAATATGTTTGTCACATATACATCCTTTCAAAAGTTGTGTTTTTTAAAATTATTCTATTTAGTTCAATATTTCTCAGCCACTGAACTCCGAACACTGGACTGGTATTTGAAAATCAGTGGCTCCCAAGATACCTGTTTAGAGCGTGGGGGCCTGGTGGAGGAGGACAGGGGAGCAAACAGGTACGGAGGCCACGGCCTCCAGAAGCCTTGGGGTGGGAGTGCAGAGAAGAGGGCCAGGAAGAGTCTCCCTGAGGGACCTGAGTGTGGAAGGTTTGCCCCCTTCCAGGGGGAGTGGGCGCAGGGCCAGGCGATAACCTGTCAGAACCATTTCTAAGAGACCAAACACTACTAAACAACTTACAGACGCTATTTCACTTCATTCTTTTTTGTTCCTTTGTTTGTAGTTCTTGGGATCAAATCCAAGGCCTTGTGCATGCTGGACAAACACTCTGCCACGGAGCCACATCCTCAGCCTTTTTAAAATATTTTATTTAGAGGCAGGGTCTCACTGAGTTGCCTAGGGCCTCACTAAATTGCTGAGGCTGCCATCAAACTTGTGAACCTCCTGCCTCAGCCTCCCCAGCTACTGGGATTACAGGCATGCACCACCACATCTGGCTATGGCAACTTTTGAGTAAGTACTAAGCCCCTTTCACAAACTAAGGTTCAGGTGCTTAAAGCTATACTGCAGGGTCAAGCTCAGATGCTAATTCAGGGCCCATGTTCTTTCCACCCAACTCACAGAGGGTAAAGGGCAGAACTAAGACTTCTATTACTTAGGGTCCCCGCCCGTCTGAATCCTGCTGGCCCACCCCCTGGCTAACAGGAGAACTGCCACTTTAAGAGAGGCAGCCCCTTCCAGGAGTTCCATTCATTTTTAATGGCCCAGCTGCTGTGGCCTCCCCACCCCCCATGGACTAGCCCAGGACTCTCTCTGCAACTGAGCGCTGTTCCCGTGCTGGCCTGTCAATGTTTAATGGCAGCGAGGATCTTATCTGGGTTACCCAAGTCGTTTAGATTACCCGGCTCAAGGACCCGGCTGTGGGGGAGGTGGCAGATGGCAGACTCCTCATCTCCCCTCCGCTCTGCAGAAGGAGGAGGGGTTATTTGAGTGGAAAGGGTGGCAGGAGAGACACCCTCTAAGGGACAGAAAGCCTGGCCGCACATTTGCCTGGCTCTGGTCACACTGCTCCACCTGGTTCTCAGTCACCTCCTGCAGGGAGCCCTCCTAGGGTGCCACTGCACCCAGGTCAGCATCTTCCCGGGAGACCCCAAACACAGCGGGGTGAGTGGACAGCCTCCTGTGGGCCCGAACATAGATGTCCTTTGCTCCCACTCTGGTGTCCCTCGAGCATCTGCATCTCTGCCTGTTTTCTAGGGGGAACCACATTCTTTGTCCCTTTTATACCCGATGAAAATAAGATCATCTAAGCCGATCACGTAAAGCCAAAAGAAGCCTTTATTTTTTCAGCTGGCCAGAGATGACCACCCTTACACCTAAAAGCCATGTGGGTGTGCCGGAGTTCTTTGTTGCCAGCATTTATAGGGAGGGGAAGGGATTAGGGTGGGGCTCTATGGAGGGGATTAAGGTGGGGTTGACTCTCCTGATGGCACTCTGAGGATCTTTTTGGGGAGTATCACATCCCTGTTATAAACTGTTGAAAACAGGGACCTGGAGTGTTCCAGGGACATAAACACGATGTTTACGGTGCCTTTGGCACAATCCTGCCATAGATCTGTGAGCTGGGGGGTCCCCACAATCTGGGTCCTGGCCCTAGAGTACTGAGGGGGAGGGACAGTTCTGCCGCTCTCCCAGGGCCTGGGGAATGTCCGAGGCAGATGGCTAAGTTCTATTTGGGGAGAAGAACGTCACAGTCCCAGCCCAGCAGCAGAGGCCACTCAGATGTTATTTGCAGACCTTGTCTAATCACCCAGCCTCCAAGCTGTGACGGAGGGCCAGGGACTGGCTGCCTTCTTCGGTTTCTCCTTTTGGGTCGGATCACAATTCCCCACAAGTCCCCACTCCCCTACCTTGGATCTGTCCAGGTGCAGGGTGTCCCTGTAGCTGATGAGTCACTCACAGCTGGGAACCTGGGAAAGAATGTTCTTGGGACAGAGGGAGGAGGGAGGGGCTTGGGAGCAGAGCAGAGGGTCCACCACCTGTGCCAGAGGGCAGAGAGGCTGTGGGTTGGAGGTTGGGAATGGGAGAGGGGCTGGAGGCCAGAAAGGAGAGAGGGCGAACCCTCTCAAGACTTCAGCAGGTTGGGGGTGTGAGTAGGACAGGTCCATCACGACTTCACTCCTGGGGAAGACATCTGGATGAATGGACCCCGAATGGCCAGCACATCAGACAAATGTTCACAAAACCAGGGCCCTGGGCTCCTGGGGTGGGTCTTGAAGGTTGAACTTTCAGAGACTAGGAAATTCTGAAGGCTAATCCTGAGACCCTGTGAAGCCTGAGGTGTTGATGTTTTGGGAAACCAAGTCGCAGGAGGATGGTTTCTTGTGGTAACCTCAAGAAAACCAGACAAGCCAGGTGTGGTGACACATACCTCTAATCCCAGCAGCTGGGGAGGCTGAGGCAGGAGGATCACAAGACTCAGGAATTTAGTGAGGCTCTAAACAATTTAGCAAGACCCTGTCTCGAATTAAAAAATAAAACAGGCTGGGAATGTAGCTCAGTGGTAAAGTGCCCCTGGGTTCAATTCCTGGTACCAAATAAAAGAAAAGAAACAGAAAACTGGACAAAGGGCTGCTGTGGGCAGAGTTGCTGTTGTTCTAGTCTGGGATCCTGTTCCAGGGCTCCCTGCCCGGTCCACCTGGGCACAGGCCCAGCACCCATCCTCTGTGCCCAGCACCCATCCTCTGTGCCCAGCACCCATCCTCTCCAGAGCAAAGGAGCTCCCAGCAAATCCTGCACTGCAGGCCTCTGGGTTGGGCTGGGAGGAGGGGAAATCCAGTCTGAGGCAGAAGCAGGGTTTGGTCAGCTCTGACTGCCCAGGGCCAGTGAGAAGAGGCCTGAGCCCAGCCTGAGCTCAGGGATGCTGCTCTTCCGGGATTTTACAGCAGTCTGAGCTCCTTGTGGTCTCAGGGCACCAAGCTCTTATACGGAGGGGGAAAGGGACTCTAGCAGAACTTCCCAGGTCTACCTATTTTTTTCAACAAGGTGTTTACTGAGCACTTATTCACGCCAGATGCTCCAGTTGCTGGGGATGAAGCAGTAAGCTAAACAGGAAAAATCCTCACTAATGGGTTAGGGATGTGACTCAGTGTCTGCCCGGCATGCACAAGGCCTAGGGTTCAATCCGCAGCCCCACATACACACAGAAAAGTATCAAAATCATAATAATAATTATAATAATGAAAAAAATCCTCACTGTCTTGGGACTCACTTTCTTTTGGGACAAAGATAAATACAGAAAATGTATTTCTATTAAAACTAAAGGCTACAGTGAAAGAATAAAGCTAGCAGAGAAGGGGGATAGAAGGTGTTAACAGTGAACATGTTACTGAAAGTTTAAATGAGAGGCCAGGAAGGGCCTCTTGGAGAAGGCAACTGTGGAGTGAAAACTAAGAGAGAAACTAATGAGGATTCTGAAGGACTGGAATTCCAGGCTAAGGAAATAGCAAGTGCAAAGGTCCTGGGGCAGCTGGAAGTGGGAGAGCAAGGTGGGAAGATAGGAGACAGAGAGGAAGTAGAGGGCCTGATAGATTATAAAAAGCCTTAACAAGGACTTAGACTCCTACTTGGAGTGAGGAGGATAGCCATGGAGAATTCTGACAAAGAAGTCACATGATGTGACTTAAGGGATCGCCTCAGATAGCTGTGTTGTGGGACAAGGTGACGGCGGTTGACCATGTCAGTGGGAAATGGTAGTGGTGAGGATTGCGCTGAAAGCAGTTGGAAAATAAGGAGTGGACGTCTTAAAGGAGGAGCTGCAGGATCTGCTGATAGACAAAATGTAGGTTCTGAGGGAAAAAATGAGGGATGTACACGCGCTAGGCACTCTGGGAAACCCTTTATGTGCAGTGGCACGAAAATTTCAAATTATCTTCTAAGGAAGGTTCTATCGTCATTTCCCCCCTCACAGGATGGACACTGGAGAGCCGAGCAGCGGGAAACCTCTCCGCCAGCAGGTGGCCCGCAGCTCCACCGTGGAGGTCTCAGGCATCCCCTCCACTCCCGCTGCGCTGCTTCAGGGTGACCTCCTGGTTGGGATGCGGAGGTGAGCAGGCCGGTTCCCCGCCTGAGGTCATGATTTGGAGGAGGAGACAGAAGCGACTGGGAAGATACACGGGAGTCCTCAGCATTCAGAGGCTGGGTCCCTAGGAGCGAGCCCGGCAGGCAGGCCGAGCGCAGCGGTTTGGTCTGGGAGGAGTGTGGGGAGGCCTGGCGGTGACAGGAGAGGGGGGGATGCAGGGTGCTCCGGAACGCCTGGACAGATCGTCCCGAGGCCGGGGACACCCCCGTAGGTCCCCTGAGGGCGGCGGAGCCCCGGGATCTGGGTTTTCCAAAGGTCACTTCTGCGGACGCAGTTGCAGTTCCGCCTGTGCCGGATGACGCCGCCTGGGAGGTCTGGTGAGACCCGCGAGCGGTGGAGGTTTCCAGGAAACACGAGGTCCGCGGCTGCGCACGCGCGTCTCCGTGTGTGTGTCCCGCTATAAATAGACACAGCGCGGCGCCGGCTCCCCCAGCGCCCGAGGGCATCTTGCTCATTCCCGAGCTGCCTCTGCCGCTCCCCTTCTCCTCCTGGCCAGGCTCAGCCCCAGCAGCCCTTTCATCACTCAGGGCTCAGGGAGGGGACCAGGACTGTCCCTCTGCCTTAACAGATTCCCCTTAGGGCATAAAGCAAGGCCCCGCTGCAGAGGGAAGGAAGGAAAGGCCGTGACGGTAAATCCCAAGCCGAATGTGAACTGACACCTCAGTGTGGTGGGAAAGGCGAGTTTGCTTGAAGATCTGACCCACAGCCAGTGGTTCATGGACCGTCCTGATCAGAGGCGGCACGTGGATGAGATGATGACTCTAGGCCTGTCCACCTCCATGATCCTTTAGGACAGATCAGTGGAAGGAGACAAAGAATAAAAAATACATACATGTGCACGTGTATACATACACATGGGCCAGCTTGGCTCAATCCAGTGGGTCATCACACTAATCTAAGGGGCCACAACAGACCTGGTTTGAACGTTGGCAGGAACCAACCCCAGTGCCCTGCTTGTGAGGCTGACCTTGCCCACCATGGGCTCCTATAGCATCCACTTTCAAAGTCTTATCACAGATGCGCCCAGCTACATAGACAAGGTCTTTGAATGTGAAGTTTTTGGAACCCAGCGTCGCTGTCAGGACTGTATGCCATGTTGGAGCCCCTCCGAATGTTGGGCAAAGCTTCCGATGTTCCACAAGTTTCATTATCATTCTCTCTTGCTGGGCATGGTGGCGAACCCCTACGGTCCCAGCTACTCAGGTGGGAGGCTGAGTCAGGAGCATCGCTTGTGCCCAGGAGTTTGAGACCAGCCTGGGCAACATAGTGAGACCCCCACCTCAACAGACAAACAAATTCGGCTCAACTATAACTCTCTCTAGAGCCCCATGGGTGGTGTGCCCCAGGTGACAGGTGAAGAAGCCAGTTACACAGGGGTAAGAAACACACCAGGGTCACAAATAGTAGTGTGTCATTCCAGGTCCCCTGGACTCGGAAGTCTGTCTTCCTGGATAAAAACCCTGTATGGGAGGGTATGTGGTTGAGGTACCACTGTGTCTTCAAGGTTACTTAAAGAGTGTCTCCACCATATTACCATCCTCCCTTCTCATCCTCTCATCCTTGTTACTAAAGTTGTAGTCTAATGAGTTATCTGGGCACCTGATTGTGCAGTGATAAGAGAAGGGCTCAGGAAACAGCAGGGGCTTGTTGCTGAGGCTGACCTCGAATTTGCAGTCCTCCTATCTCAGCCTCCAGAGTCACTGGGTTTACAGACATGCACCATTGTGCCCTGCAAGGCAAGGACCTGTAAGGGGACCTGCCATGCATGGGCTGGGGCAAGGAAAGTCTGCTTGTAGAGGGTGGTCACTGTAAACTCGCCATCTGTAGGGACAGGAAGTCACCCAGCTGCCTGTAACTGGTGAGAGATGCCCCTGGGTTTTGCATCTGCCTCCAGCCTGTTGTGGTGCCTGCCTGTCTCTTGCTCCTCCCTGCTGCCCTCAGGGTCATTCTGTGATTATTTCCGTCTCTCGGTGAAAAAGCTGGTGCTTGAGCAGCTGCCAGGGAGTCCTTGTTTGGAACCGGGAGAGCTGAGACTCAAGCCAGGTGGACTCCTGAGCCGCCCTTTCCCAGGCGTTTCCGGCGCATCACATGCCTCTGTGCCCAGGCTGACAGGTTGAGCAATCTTTTGGGAAAACCTGGCTCCCTTCCTCTGGTTCTGCATCGCCAGGGCTCACAGGAAGGAATGGGTGGCTTGAGCAGATCCTGGCACGGAGCCCGGGGTCGAGCACAGTGGCAGAGCGCACGCCCACCGGGGCGAAGCCCTGGGTGCAATCCCTGCACTGCAAGAGAAAAAAGAAGAAGAATCCCAACGCCAGCCTCCTGGACAGAATTGCACCCATTCTGAAGGCTCACAGTGGCAGTGTTTGCACCTACCTCCTTCGTGTTTGGGTGGGGTGAGCTCAGCTGGAGGTGTTAACCAGCTTGTGTGACCTGAGCTAAAGTAAACAAAAACAAGCTCTGCACCTGTCCAACCAAGACCGGCCCTGTTGATTTCATCAGGCTTTGCCCCAGGGAGTTGGGCCAGGAGAAGGGGCAGAGGCTGCCTAGTAGACCAATTGAGGCTAGAACTGGGGAAGAAGAATCACAAGTCCTGGCTGTGTGTACTGGGGTAAGTTACTTAACTTCTCTGAGTTTCCTTTTCTGATTTACCTCACAGAATAAAGATTTGTTAAGTAACTTGACAAGCTGTAAGGTGCCCTGAGTCGTCACACCGCTGCTCTGCGAGCCTGCCTGGCCCACTGGGCCCTCAAGAACAGGAATCATAGTGGGCCTCCCGTCATCTCACTGGACAACTCCTCTGGTTCCTTAAGACTCTGGGTGACATGGCCTCTCCTGGACCCTCAGAGGCCTTTGCAGCCACCAGGATGCTGCTTCAGGGCTTGTCATTCTGTGGTCATTGTCCGGTATCCTGCTCTGTAAGCTCCTTGCCTGGGCCCCCAAGTTGGACAGGAAGATCCTAGGTGGCCCCCCAGTAAACGCTTATGAAATGGGGGTTCCGAGCAGTGGAAAAGCAAGAGGCCACTGGGTAGGGCTCCCCGCCCCGTCTGCTTCGCAGTTTGAGTTCCTCTTCTCTGCCCTGTATGGCCACAGGTCATGGGTTGCCAGCCCCCTGGGGTGGTCTGAGTCCCTGGTGGGTACCACCCTGTCAACCTGTCTCTCCCCCAGGGTTCCTGGGTGAGGGGCTCTGGGCAGAGGCTGCGCTGCTCCCCCCATCAAGTGGCCCCTCCTGGATGGCTGATCTGAGCACTCACTTTCCCTGGGTGAGACGGTGATCTTGCTGGACTCTTGATTCTGTTCGTCTTGTTTCACCGTCTTGTCCAACCTCCTGGCCCTTACCTCTGACGGAGAAGTAAGGGGGCTTCCTGCATCCTGGCCTCACTCCCATCTGAGCGCAGGAGCCCAGGGCAGGGGGCCTGCCCAGGGGTCCCAGGGCTGGGGCTGCCTCCGGGATGTCGCTTCCGTTCACTGGGGTGGCCCTTCTCCATGCAGGGCACACAGAGCAACTCCTGCAGGCCGAGCCCAGAAGGGGAGCATCGGCAGCACCAGCAGCACCCTCTCCAGGCATGGGGACCTTCCTGCCTGGCCACTGCCTGGAGCCCAGGATGTGGGCAGACAGAGCCCTACCCCTGCTGGGCACAAGCCCAGAGTCACACACCAACGCTGTCACACAGTCACTGTGCACACACACCGCCAGCCACACAGACACCCAGAGGAAGTCAGACGACGAGGAATGGTGACTGGCGTTAAATAAACAACCAGCTGTTTCAGATCCCTAGAGACTGGGGCCTTTCCTGGGCTGAGCCACCTTGCCTGGAGCAACACCTGTTAAGACAGGCGCTCCCAGCTCCCAACCAGGGCAGCTCAGGCTCCAAAATGGGAGTCTGGCTCCCCCTGCTGGTGCTCTTGGGAACACACCAGATGCCAACCATCCAGCGAGACAAAAATTCCCTACTGGATCCTATGGGGATACAGAGAGGAATCAGACGGTTGATACTCATCCTCTCTGTCCTTTTACTTCAGAGAACCATGGTGATTTACCTTTGTTCATTTTTTTTTTGTTACCAGGGATTGAACTCAGAGGCACTCAACCACTGAGCCACACCCCCAGCCCTATTTTGTATTTTATTTAGAGACAGGGTCTCACTGAGTTGCTTAGCACCTCGCTTTTGCTGAGGCTGGCTTTGAACTCAAGATTTTCCTGCCTCAGCCTCCCAAGCCATGGGGAATGACAGGTGTGCGCCACAGCACCTGGCTCCTTTGTTCATTTTCACAAAGGCAGGACTCATCTCCCTGTCATAAAGATGTAAAGATGAGGCTCAGAGTTCAAATCTTCCAGAAGCACACAGCAAGATGGGGCAGCACTGGAATTGGTCTCCTTCACCTGAGGACCCATCAGGAGGCAGAAGTACACACTGACATCACTGGGCCTCCCAGACCTGGTGGGAGGTCTCATTGGGACTTTTCTTCTCTGTCAGCCAGCACCTCTCCTTCGATAGTTCCTCCCTGGCCAATGGCGAACACCCGACCCTCTCTGTATTCTGAGCACACTTAGTGAGCACCCTGGGCCAGGCTTGAGGAATTGCCTGTGTTCAGCAGATAGTCAGAGATGCACAGAGAAACAGGAGCAAGACAGGCTCCACTCTGCAGTGGAAGTGCCTAGTGGGCCTGGGGTCTTGTTATAGAACTTGAATGTAGAGCAAGGGCCTTGCCACAGCCTCCCATCTGGGAGCTCCCACTCCTGAGGGTAATGCCCAGATAAGTCACATCCCTGCCTTCGAGAAGCGGGCACTGAGTTTCTAGGAAGAGATGAAATGGCCCCAGGGAGGAGGTTAGCAGTAGAGACCAGCCAGGCAGGGAGGGGTGACCAGGCCTGGGCACGCTGCTCCTCATGGGGAGTCTCCCATGTCACCCTTCCTTCTGCACCCAGAACCTCCAGGGTTGCCACTTGCTTATCTTGCTGGGTGAGGCCTCTTTCTCCCTTCTAGAGAAGAAGCAGGTTGGGAAGGTGTCCGTGACTAGCTTGATCTGATGATTCTCCTGGACACCCCTTGGTCAAGAGGCCTTTGAAATAAAATTTCAGGTTAGGAGCCCTACAATCTAGACCACTACAGGTCGCGAGGTGGCCTTTTCCTTGCAGGGACTCAGGCCGTCCCTGCTCCTATCTGGTCATGGCTTTCTGCAAGATAAGGAGTCCCACGTTATGAGTCACATCAGCTCTCCAGCCTCTAGGTACTGTCCTGGGCTGGCTTCACGGTAACTGCTGGAGGTAGGGACCTGCAGTGCCCAAGGCTCATCTCCTCACCTGGAAGAGGGCTTCCTTCATGGGGTCCACGACTCCCTGATTCTCTCCTGTAGCCAAGATCCCCGAGCTGGCTTCCATCACTGGGTGAGGTCAGGACCTCATGCAGGGAGACAACTGCCTACCTCAACACCATGATTACAGGACAAATTTGGAGCCAGGTGGACCAGGATCTAAATCCCAGTTCAACCAGTTCCTACCTGTGTTACCTTGGGCAACCTGCTTAACCTTACTGACCTTCCGTTTCCAAATCTATCAGCTACAACAAGAGTTCCCATGGCCTGAGGTTGTAGGAATGAAATGAGATTGTGCAGCGACTCCAAGGGATGTGAGCACTGTGCCCAGGGCTGGTGAAAAAACTAAAGATTATGCATGGTTTATTTTGCTGAAGTGTCAATTTTACTAGGAAAAAAAAGGGGGGGGCTTGTCTTTAGAGCTAAACCTGCAAAATGTGAATCTTGAATGAATTTTTAAGAAGAAAGATATGACTTCTGTGTTTTGAGAGCTGACAGTAATTGGGTCAGAGTGGACATCCTGTGTCTGTCGTGTGCCTGAGCCCCTCGGGAGGCACCAGATGACTGCATGGGGAGGAGACCCAGGCCCCTCTGCTTCGGCGTCTGACGTGGCTGGTGTGAGACCAGGAGACCACCCCTTCCCGCCACATGCATTATCAAGAGTTTTTAGCCAGACCAAGAGTGTGAGGAGCTGGACCAAAAGCACAAACTGCGACATCCAGCAGAGGTGCTGGACCTGCAGTGTTTCCCTGGCAAGCCACATTTATGAGACCCAGTGACAGCCCGTATCAAGGTGGTTATTCTTTTGACAACTCATTTTCGTATAGACTACACCTTCAAACCACCTAAGTTTGCATTTGCAACAAGAATTTATTATCCATATATTACCAGTAATGGAAGCATTTGTCTTGACATTCTAACATCACAAAGCTGTAACTCTTTCTAAAGTGTTTTGTTTTGTTTTTTTTTTTTTGCGGGGGGGTGTTTACTGGGGATTGAATAGAGGGGAGCTTACCCACTGAACCACAACCCAAGGCCCTTTTTAAAAATATTTTATTTAGAGACAGGGTCTCTCTGAGTTGCTGAGGCTGGCTTTGAACTTGTGATCCTCCTGCCTCAGCCTCCCAAGCCACTGGGATTATAGGCATGCACCACCACACCTAGTTCTAGAGTTCTTTTGTCCATTTGTTTACTGCTATGTAACCCAGATGACCCTTTAATGCCAGAGAAGGCACAGATCTATCAGACAGACAGAGGTGAGTGCAACAGAGTATCTTGGGAATGGACTCAAAGTATCCATGTGACACTGCCTTAAAGTCAGACTAACCTGCGTTAAAGCTGCAATCAACTTTAAATCACTGTTCCTTTTTGGTTTTCTCATGCAGTCACCCTTATATCAGACCTCGTCTTTTTTGATTTTATGTTTTGTTTACCTCCCTCCATTCAATCACATGCTCATTTGAGAAAATTAAGTTTTTCCAGCCTTGGACAATAACTGCTTTTAGCAACTGTGAAGGGCAAGAGAAGAGTTGTCCAAGTTTCAGATTAAAATAGAAAAGATGGAGCATGTGTATTATGTCGCCAGTGTCCTCTCTCTATCTTGGTTATGAATTTTTTTTTTTTTTTTTTGCGGTGCTGGGGATGGAACCCTGGGCCTTATGCTTGCGAGGCAGGCACTCTACCAACTGAGATATATCCCCAGCCCTTGGTTATGAAATTAAAACCATTCTCCACTGTTCTAACACACTCAAGAAATCATGTGGAGGGCAGGAAATGGATGCTCAGTTGTCACATCAAAGGCAGCAGCATTCTTCTGGCAGCACCCATTCTGTTTAAGACTTTCCCTGTGAGGGATTTGAGGTTACATGATACACTCGATGCTCAGAACTGAAGTGACTGGAGAATTGGTATTGAATTTATAGCATCTGCAGAGTGGAAAATGCGATGTATTTCATGCATCGCATTTTATGTAGCTGTGGCTATACTTGAGAGTGAGAGCTATCAGTAAGGGAATGACCTGTTCTTGTTCTACAGAGAATGGAAATTGGAAGTCAAAAGTTCTTCGTATTCCAAAATAGGGTCTCAAAACATTTTGTGGTTTTCATTTAACTTGTTAGGAGGCTTGGAGCCATTAGTTGATCTATTTTCCAATACACTGTTTAATATAGCACTGAATAAATGATGGAATTGTCAATGGATAAGTGATTAACTAATAGTTCTGCTAGTAATTGATTTATTTTCTACAATAAAGTTGTATTATCCTTGCCCTCCTTTCCCCCACCCCATCCCCCCCCCCCCAAAAAAAAAAAAAAAAAGGAAAAGAAGAAAAAGAAAAGTTTAACTTATGGTCACTTGCTTTGGGCAACACTATAAACAGGGATAACCTAGCTGAGGGTCACCCTCTCTGCCTCTGGGCATCTTTGGATAGAAGAGTCTGAAACTGATGTGTATAAAGAGCCAGCTCCATCCCGGAGCACAGCCAGCCCTCTGCCACGCTGCTGCCCTCAGCTTTCCCAGGCTGGAGAATGTTCGAGGACTTGCCTGAGTTAGTCCTCGAACCCTGCTCGGCCACCAGAGTCAGGACGAGATTGGAGTCTGGGGCTGCGGTGAGGGCTGGGCAGGGGTTCTCATGCAAACTTGCCAGCAGTCTTAGTGAGGTGGGGGAGGTATGTTTCCAGATCCAGGGTGGCCAATGTAGAGCTTAATTACTCTACTACTCTGAGGTTTCGCTCAGAAATTCTGGCAAGAAGATTCTGGCTGACTGGGAGTTTGGGAGGGCTCAGTGCTCAAGCCCTGGCTCCAGGAGCTGTGGCTGCACTTGAGAGTGAGAGCTATCAGAATGCTCCAGAAAATCTGGAGATAGGGAAGAGTAAAGGGAAAGTTGTCTGTATGTCCCAGACTCCAGGCTGGATGCTGTGCATAGGAGGCTTCCCTAATGCAACTTGTTTATGGTAAGGTAGCCTTATCTCCAAGCCCAGAGAGGTCAGGAGACCTGCCTAAGGCTGCACATCCAGAGTGGTAGATGTAAGCACAAAAGAATGGGAGGCAGACCTCAACAGATTCAGAGAAGCCTTTATTCCTTCGCAAATTCGGGCATCATTCGGGTCCACTTTCCAGATGGGAAAATGGCCGTCAGTTATGGGGGGATTCTGATTTTATAGGGTATGTACGAGGAGGATGGTGTAATCATTGTGTATGTGCAGTTTCGACCATCAGGGGCTAGTTGTACAGGTTAAAACCAGACCCCGAAGGATGAGTATTCAGATCTTGCCCAATGTCATTCAGGATTAGGTTGACCTGGGGAAGGTCAAGGTTTAGAGCCTAGCATTCCATATCCACCCTTTTCCTTTAGGGCTCATTATCATCAGGAATGCACTGGGAGAGGTTTAATGTTCAGCTAATTTCCTTTCTTACTTCTTGAGCTACACTGTCCATTTTCTTGAGGAGTTATCTTATAGGAATATTATTTTCCATAACCCTTCAGTAGAAACTGCCAGTGGTTCTCCAATAACTTTCTTCTACATCATCCAAGAAAATTTTAGTAGAAACATGGCTGCCCAGACCAGAGACTACATTTCCCAGCCTCCTGTGCCGTCGCGTATGGTCATGTGACCAAGTCCACCAATGAGCAATGAAAGGATGTGTCCTGCCACAGTTTCTGGGAAACTTCCTTAGGTCACAGCTTGTGCTGTTACTCTCGTCCTCTTGTTCGTTGGACCCACTTCTTTTGTGCTGCTTGGCAGGTGGGTGCTATCCTGACCCACCAGGGCAAGGGCCACAGAGTGACGTCAGAACAGCCACTGTTGTGATTTCTCTGCTGCTCTCATTTCTACCTGTTTCTAACTGTGATGCCTGGGCAGTGATGTGACAGGGGATTTGAACTGAGTCAGGGAGCTCTTACACCTGTGTTTCCCCACCGCAGTGTGAGGATTAAGAGGCTCTTCTTACATGCTTCTGTAACACAGCCTCTTTGGAATTTAAAGCCCTTAAAATGTTTTTGCTTAGCCAGGCATGGTGTCGCATGCCTGTAATCCCAGCACTTGGGAGGCTGAGGCAGGAGGATCTCGAGTTCAAAGCCAGTCTTAGCAAGGGCAAGGCGCTAAGCAACTCAGTGAGACCCTGTCTCTAAGTAAAATACAAAATAGGGCTGGGGACGTGGCTCAGTGGCTGAGTGCCCCTGGGTTCAATCCCCAGCTTAAAAAAAAAAAAAATGTTTTTGCTTCCGGACTCCATGTATCTGCTTTTTTGCATGCTGTGAATAGAAACTGAAAAGCAACCCCCTGGCCCCTGGTGGGCACCAAGGAAATGGAAATTGACGTATTTCTGACTAGCACAGCCTAGCTAAATCTACATCAGTGTGTTTCCTGGCTTTGGTCCCTCTGTACCCCCTCTTCTTTTGTAAAAGCTGTTTGTGCCCCTGAGCCCCCCAAATGGAGATAGGAAGCAGTGGAGGTATCCCCAAACTTCCTCAGGATGGGCTTTGAAGGAGCCTGTTCTCCTGCACTTACCTGCCTTCCGAGCTCTGGTGGAGTGAGGAGCAGTGGAAGCTTCCGTGGTGACAGCTGCATTGTTAGGCAGTGGCACCACGTGAGAATGTCCCAGAGTGTGCCTCACAAACCCAAAGGTGCAGGCCAGTCGCTCACAGCCTCTGGTTGCAGCCAGGAGACAGTAAACACGAGATGCATGAGGCCGCTGCCAGCGTGCCAGGCCACACTGCTTTACAGTAAACTTTTTTTTATTAGTAGTAGAAATATACTCTAAAATAAGGATTAAAAGTATGGCACAGGTGTCCAGCTGCCATGGCCAGAGCTGTTTAAATGTCTGTTTTGTGTCTACGCCTGATACACTTTGCTTCATCAGAGGGATTCAGCTGAGGGTTCAACGCCTTACTGATGAGTCTCTGGAAAGTACAAGGAGATCTTGGGTGTGGCCCCTGAGTCTCAGGATGCAGGAATCAAGCCCATCACAATGTGGCTGAGCAAGGGAACCACTAAACCCCGGATAAGAAGACATGGACCAAATAATAAAGACACGAAAGAGGCCAAGAAAACTTTAACAGAACTTTACAATCGCTGTGGCTTTTGCATCGATCATGTCATGGGACATAAAACTTGGAGTCCAGTGAGGCTGGTAAGGCATACGGGGAAATGGCAGAGACCTCAACTCACCCAGCAGTGTAGTAGCAAAGCAGCCAGGGGACAAATGGTCGGCCTTGCAGCCAGCCACAGGAGCAGCCAGCAGCGGAGACATCAACCTGAAACTCATGGTTTCAGAGAAGGTGACGTAGAAGAGCCCCTGACTCCTGTGGGTAGTGTCCAGGGAAACCTCAATCACAGGGCCTGGAAATGGACAATGAAACTCAAGCTCAGTGTGGACAATAGCTGAACACAGAAGAGGCCGACATTGCAGAGATGGACTCGACATTGGCAGTGCGGGAACCAGAAAGGCTGCCACTCTTCTGTATTTCCTCTATTCTCTGGCTCCTCCTCCAAGCCACTCCCTTGGCCCCACACTGGGGAAGATGCTGCGGAAGAAGTGCTAGAGGGTACCAGCATCCCTACTTCTTAGATTTTTTCTGTTTCTTTTGAGGGTCTGCTCAGCATTCTTTCTAGTATTTTCTTTCTCAGTTTATGCTCTCAGGTTGGTTTTTATACATCACACACAATGTTTTCAATGTTCACTTACTTTAGCAGGATTTTTTGAGATTCAGAAGCCTTGTCAAAGACAGCCATGGAGAAGGCCCCTGTGGAGGTGAGTTCTGTTGGTTGGTTTTGTGTTGGGGGCAGGAAAGGGCCAGGCAAAAGCTGTTGCCTCAGTAAAAACCTGCAGGACACAAAGCAAGAAGTGGCAGGGCCATTGTAACGATTTACTTGGCTTTTGTTTTCAATTTAAGTTGCAGTTTTTGCCAGTTAAGGTGACTGATTTTCGAACTTTTATACACAAGATTTTTAAAATCATATATCACAATTTTGCAAGGTCTGTTCCAAAGAGAAGAGTAGAATAAATTTTCATATATATATGTGTGTGTGGAGTACTCGCAGCTGAACCCAGGAATGCTTTGCCCCTGAGCCACATCCATACCCCACCCCCCGGGTTTTTTTGTTTGTTTGTTTTGTTTTGTTTTGTTTTGAGACAAGGTCTTGCTGAGTTTCTGAAGCCCTCACTCAGTTGCTGAGGCTGACCTTGAATTTGCAATCCTCCTGCTTCAGCCTCCCAAGTTGCTGAGATTACAGGTGT
>JAJEJO010000768.1:519603-557999 GCA_020662805.1 Glaucomys volans | reverse complement strand
TGCAGGGTTTTCTGGGGACCCAGGAGTTCACGCACTCAACAATAATATGCATGCACAGGTCCTGGGATGAGATAAAAGATGTCTATCCAGAATCTCAGAATGTGAGAGTACTTATTTAGAGTAGGGGTCTTCACAAAGGGAAGGATCTCAAGATGAGATCACCCTGGATTAGAGCATCCTTGTAAGAGACAGGAAGAAGACATACAGGGAACAGGGAAGGGCCACATGAAGCAGAGAGGAGCAGGGTTGGAGGGATGTTACCACAGGCTGTGGCAGGCCAGGAGCCACCAGACACTGGAGGATGTGAGGAACGGTTCTCCCCTAGAGCCTCCAGAGGAATCATGGCCCTGCCACTCCTTGGGTTCAGACTTCTTCCTCCAGAACTGTGAGAAAATAAATTTCCATTGCTCTGGCATCCCTAGGAAACAAGTACTGTACAGGCAGCCGTGATTCTTCATTAGAAACTTGGGCATTTAAAACTATTTCTATGCTGGGCACAGTGGCGCACTCTTACAATCCCAGAGACTTGGGAAGCTGTAATAGCAGGATGGCAAGTTCAGGGCCAGTCTCAGGGACTTAGCAAGACCCTGTCTCAAAATAAAAGAGCAAAAGGTTGAGAATGTGGCTCAGTGGTTAAAGCAATGCTGGATTCAATCCCTAGTTTTGAAATTTTTTTTTTTTTTTGCGGTGCTGGGGATTGAACCCAGGGCCTTGTGCTTATGAGGCAGGCACTCTACCCGCTGAGCTATATCCCCAGCCCCAATCCCTAGTTTTAAAAAATTTATTTTTAAAGTAAATCTATCTCTAAATTCATAGTCACTATTTATTTTTGTGTATTTTCTCAATCAATGGATATAAAATATTACTGCGATATGGATACTAAAAATATTACTTACATGAAAAGTACACTTTCTTTGCAACCCTGTTATCTTACAGATGGAGAAACTGAGTTCAAGAGAGGACTGTGGAGAGGCAGGAGAACTCTCTAGAACCCAGCTGCCCTGGCTCATGAGTCATTTCTCCTCTCCGAAACCCCCTTAGGTTTGACACTGCACATGGTCCTTGCCAACCCCCACAAAGATCAGATCAGAGTCATGCTCAGCCAGCAGGAGGGTTACAAGCACTTCCCACTTTGTCCTCTTTGCCTCCCAGTCCGGCAACATGAAGAGTTTAGTTTACATTCCATAATTGTTCCAGAAAAAGCAAGAATTGCTAACAGCCATTGTGTCAGCTTTGCTCAATCCATGCTACCTGACACTTTAGTTCTCCACATGCCACTCCCCAGCCCCTCTCTCTCCTCCCTCTACTGCTTGATTTCAACACTCCTGACCAGCGTGGAATGAAGCAGTCTGATAAGAGCAAGATCTGGAATCTGGTTTGCACTGCAGAGGTCTGCGGCTGAGCCAGCATCATGGTGTGGTCCATGACCTGGGCAGGTGCATGGGCACGGACAGGGTGAGTGGGCTGGACCTCAGGAGCCATGAAGATGAGGGGTGCCTGGCCTGTGACTCCTTGCTGCTGTTTGCCAGGAAGCAGGAGCACTCCAGAGAACTTCAGAAGGTCATTTCATCCATCCCCCTGCCTCTTGGCTTGTAGTGCCTTGATTTCCTTTCCTGTGGGTGCTTCTCTTTCAGCTCAAGGGTCTCTGGGTTGTAAGGAGTCGTCCCTCAATAGGTTGGAAATGACTTTCCTCCTTCTGTCCTGGGAATCTGGAGCGTTTTTGTGAACACCTATGTTCTTAGGTGCCCTACTTCTGGCCTTACCCAAGAAGCACCCACAGTCAGTGGGTTCTTCTCTGACCCAGTCTTGGTTGTCCTGCAAGAGGCCAGCCTGAGGACCACGAGGATCATTGTCTTTGTAAATTTGCATGCAAGTTTTATTAGATTCATAGGAAAATCCAAGGTCACCAGGAAGGTGGAGGAGAACTCTTTGGAGAAATCTGCCAGCCTTAGGTCTCTAAGGATGTCGCTATTGCTGTCAGCCGTAGGCTGGCCTGAAGTGAGAAGGCAGCAGGAAGTTCTGAGTCTGGAGAGCAGAGGCCCCACAGCCTGCAGGGAAATAGGATCTCCCTGCCCAGCCCTTCCCACAGGCTCTTTCCAGCCTCAGGACAAGCTTTCTTCTTGCTCCATAGAGAAGCTTTCTTTGGAATACCTCCCAGGTCATCAGGTTTCCCAGAAGCTTCTTAAATTCATAGGGTCCTCCACTGAGGCTCTGGGGGGAACCTTCCATTGGCTTCTGGGACCACCCCTAGACAGAAAGGGACCTCCTGATGTCTGGCCTGTGTGAAAGGATGGACACGGTGTCCTCACGGATCCTTTCTGAAAGAAGAAAGCTTTCTTTATCACCCCCCAGCCCTGGCTTTGGTCAGCATCAGGAGCAGTGAGGATGACCCTGTGATCTCGGCTTTCTCTCTCCTGTTGCTCCCGGTGTGATGGCTCTGCTGATGACCCAGTGGGGTAAGTGGCATCTTCCCTGAGGCCAGGCCTTGGCCGCCTCAACCCCTTCCTGGATCCTGCCACACCCCACCCTAGCCTCCACACACACACACACACACACACACACACACACACACACGAAGAGCTCTTGCCAGATTTTGAGGGGACTGTCCTCCCAGTCTTTATCCCTCTGACAGCTCTGCTGTTCCTTTTCCCAGAAGGGTTCTCGCCTCCTTACCCACTAACTGAACCCCTGCCTGTCATGGGACCAGCTTCAACGTCCACTCCCCTCAGGTCTTTCCTGAGGTCCCTCGCTGCCACCCATGTGCTCTCAGTTCCTGAATGTGATTCCAGTGTCTGTGGTTATGGGTTTGGGTGCCACCCCACCAACTCTGAGCCCCTGGAGCTAAGGAACCCGAGTCTTACCCAGCTCTGCCTCCCCAGTCTCTTAGTTCAGCAAGAATGACATACTTGCTCCTGAATCTGTTGATGGCTCTGGAGTTTGGGAGAGGCAGAAGGGGACTCCTGTGTCAAACAGAAAAGAGAGGGGGAACTTCTAGCAACTCAGACTCTGGGTCTCCTTCTCATCCCACCCACTCCCTGGGCTTCTGTGGCCCGGGAGTGCTGGCCCTCAGACCCCCTCCTGAGACTGCTCCCCTTCTGCTGCTGGGGGCATCTGACGCACATTCCCCGTCTTGGTCTTACAGGAGGGAACGAGCAGGGGCCACAGAAAAAACAAGTACGGGGAGAAGGGATGTTGGAGACTTCTCAAAAAGTCGGAGTCCAAGCTGCTGCTGGGCTTTACTCCGCTGTGACTGTAAGAGTAGGACTTGGGCTGGACTCGGGTTCATTAATGCAAAGCACCTTGAGTGGAGCTCACCCGGGGGGTGCTCCTCTTGGGGTTTGTATAGGAACTCTTGGCCACCCCAGTGTCCTGTGAGGCACACTGTGTGTGAGGTACAATGGATCCATCTCAGAAGGAAGCCAAGTTACATGCGCAATAAAGTGCAGAGCTGGGACTCAACCCAGCGCTGGCATCCCGGAGCCCCTGCTCCTCCCACTACGCTTTACTGTCTCTAGCTACAAAAATCCATGTGCACCATTTCCCGCGCTGGAGCTTGCTGTGGTAGACAGTCTCCTGGCTCCTCCTTAGTTGCTCCATGGGGTGTGCTCTCTGGTTGATCCCCTCCTTCTTCTTCCTTTGGTTTGGGGGAATTCACCAAAGCTCTTTCTAGACCACTATAAGCTACACCCCCCTTCTGTCACCAAGCTCCACTCCTGGGTGACCTGGAGTCCAGGGAACACCCCAAAGCTCCTCTTTGTTCTCTTCCAGGGCTGTCTGTGGGTCCAGGGTCAGGTCAGACCTTCATGCTCCCAGGTTCCAGTTGAAGCCTGAGCTCTCTCTTATAGTCACTCTGCACCCTACCCCTCTTCCACCCTCGCACAGGCTCCAGAGGGCTGGAGGGGGAGTTGAGAGACCCTGTTGAGACAAAGGGAAATCCCTGGGTCTAAACATGGCCAGTGTGCTTCTGTCCAAACTCACCACCCCACCAAGTCCCTGCCATGAAATGTTAACCCTACATCCTGGAGCTCAGGACAGGAAGGGAATTCAGAGTCATTTCAGAAGGGCCTGAGTCCAAAGAAGAGATGCCCATTGGCAGATGCAGGAATGAAGACAGGCACCCCTTCCTCCTCCTCCTCCTCCTCCTCCTTATCTCTCTCTCTCTCTCCCTCTCCCTCTCTCTCTCTCTCCCCCTCTCTCTCCCCCCCTTCCTTTCCTCTCTCTCTTTTTTCCTTTTTCTTTTTTTTCAATATCCAGGAATTGAACCCAGGGTTACTTTGCCACTGAATGACACCCCTAGTACTTTTTTATTTTTTATTTTGAGAAAAAATTTCATTAAGTACCAAGGCTGGTCTCAAACTTGCAATCCTCCTGCCTCAGCCTCCTGAATTGCTGGGATTACAGGCATGTGCCTCCATGCCCAGCAGCACTCTTGCTTTCTGATGTCCTAGTCTACCCAGCACAGGGCTGGCCTCCAAGGTGGCCACCCCCACTAGACCTCACTGGGAACAAAGACTCCCCTGCAAAGTCTTCTCCTTCTAGAGGATGCCAGGGAGACAAACTGTCTTTTCTTGGATAAAATAAGCTCATTAGGACCTTCACAGTGATGTTTATAAACATAGATTCTCTACCAGGGGAAATAAGTAAATGCAAATGGCTTTAATGCAACATTAAAAAATAAATAAATAAACCCTGGCCTGTAACTGGGACTTTCTCTCTGCTACTCCATGTGTTTGCATTTTAACTAACACTCTGAAATATCCAAACTGTGTTTGGTAAATTCTGCCTCCCTCCTTTGGCAGATCAAGGTGCTCTGTTTAATGCCCTCTGGGCCTTACATTGGGACTGCCTGGGGCCACCTTCTGGGACATCCCAGACCCTGGAGGGGAGAGTTCAAATGGGGGAAGGGAAGCCTGCCCACTAGTCCCCAGCCCTGGGGCCTTGGGCTCTGAGCCTGGGGACTTTCAAGGATGTCAGGGATTGGAGACTTGGGTCCTGGCCAGTCACTGTGCCCCCTTAGCAGCGAGCTGACTGGGATGGTCTAAGCTCAGGAGTCTCCGCTTCCACACAGCGAGAGGAAGATGGCGGCCATGGTCCTGTCCACTCAGGTGTCCTGAGGGCCTGAGACTGGCCTCGGAAATGCTTTCCTAACTGTGAGGTGCTGCCCAAACAAAAGGAGCAGTGTCTCTGCCCAGGCCTCACTCTGGGCGTGTCAGATCCACAGGAGAGCACTGCTTGCCCCTGGGGTGGGGTTGGGGGTGGGGGGAGGTCCTGTTCTCAGAGGCCCTTCTGACAGTCACTTCTTTTCTTTGCCCCAGCTGGTCAGGCTCTACTGAAAACCTGGTGTGCTACTTCACCAACTGGGCCCAGTACCGAGAGGGGGCGGCCCTCTTGCCCAGGGATGTGGACTCCAATCTGTGCACCCACTCATCGATGCCTTTGTGGCCTGAACAACCACCAACTCAGCTCCGCAGAGTGAAATGACGAGATTCTCCACCAGGAGTGCAACGACCTGAAGAAGATGTGAGCCACTGGGGAGGAGGGCTGATGGGTGGTGCGGAGGACAGGTACCTCCTTTCAGGGCCAGAAACCTCCATCGCTGCCAGAGACCTGCTGTGTGGCTTTGGGCAAGTCACATCACCTCTCTGGCCTTTCCTGCACTTATGTGAAAGAAGTGGGGGTGCGTTAGGGAATCCTGAAGGGCCTTACAGCTTAGGTCCAAGTAGGTTTGGATTGAGAAACAGTTTCCCTCCCCCAGGAATTTCTGCCTCTCAGGAATGCCCTGAAATCAACCCATCCTTCTGTTCAGGTCTACTTTATAAAGCTTCTCTGAGGACCTCTGATTGCTGGCTTCCTGAATTCCCAGTGTCTCCCCAGTTAGATAGGAGGCCATTCAAGTCCCAGACAATGTCCCTCTTTCCCACTCACAGCTTTCCCTAGAGTGCTCAGTACGGCCTCTGTGCCCAGGGACTTATGCATCCACCTCCTCTGTCCCCACCCCATCATCCCTACCTGGGAACCCTGCAAGCTGGGGTGGCAGCAGGGGCAACTTGTCACATATCTCTTTTCTTTTCAGAAATCCCAAGCTCAAGACTCTGCTAGCCATTGGGGGCTGGAACTCTGGCACTCAGAAGTGAGTAGACTGTGGACACCTGTGTGGCAGAGCCTCTGGAAGGGGACCTGATGTACTGGCCAGAGAGAGCATTGGTCAGGGGATCAGGTCAGGCCAAAGTGTGGCCATGGCGAGGGGAGTTGAACTATAGGAACTGACTCTCCTTCTGAGTTCTTGGTGCCCCGTGGGGAGGGCAGCAGAGTGGCTTGGCTGCAGGTTGTCATAGATCCAGTCTTGCCAGAAGCACACGATCTAAGACAGCACAGGGGGTTCTGACCTTTCTAGACCTCAGTCTTTCCCTCCCTGAAATGGGGAGAGAGGATGCCTGCTCACCCCACACAGCATGCAGCGTGTGTATTTTTGAGTTATGACATGGGATAGCTTATCTGAGGATGCATTTTTGTCCCCCCTCTGGATATCAAAGGCAATCTATGAGATGGAACTTGTGTACCAAATGATTGGTATTTCTGGGACATTTTTGAAAATCTCTGAAGGGAATAGAAGACAATAATTGGAACTAGAATTTCCGTAGAAAATTGAGAAATTTTGGTTCCCATAGCTCTGAACAGTCTTTCTAAGACTTTTTTGGATCATAAACCCTCTTGAGAAGAGGATGAATGTTATAATGTATCTTCCCCAAATAATGCTAATACTCAGAGTTCATTGACACGCAGGGGGTTCTCTTTTCTCTCTCTCCCTCTCATTCCGCCTGCAACCCCCATACTGGGGATTAAACCCAGGGACGCTTAACCACTGAGTCACATCCTCAGCCCCTTTTTTTGTCTTTTATTAGAGACAGAACTTCACTAAGTTGCTTAAGACCTTGCTAAGTTGCTGAGGCTGGCTTTGAACTCATGATCCTCCTGCCTCAGCTCCTCTTGAACTACTGGCATGCACCACTGTGCCTGGCCTACACACAGTGTTCCCAGGCATGTGGACCCCACCTAAAAACTGCTATTAATTAAGCTAAGTGACTAATTAATAAAAGTAAATTTAAAAAGGATCAATTAAAAGGAACTTTTAGACCCGCATGAAGTCCATGGATTTCATCAGGGGCTGCGAGGAAAGGAAGATGTGGAAAAGGGATTCTGAGGGCAGCCCGGGGGTTTCAAAGAGCTCTGGACTCTAATGGTCAGAGCACAAAGCACTCGACAGATGCTGGTTAGTTGGAAGAAAGATGATCAGTTAACCTGCCAGGGAACTTTGCTCACCTGCCTGCACTTCTCCCCCACCCCGTATCTCAGAAATGGGAGCTTCTTCATGAGCTCTGGTGTATAGGAAGGTCAGTGAGCCCTATTGACATCAGCGTGTGGGGTAGGAAGCATTTCTGTTGCCCCTTTCCCTTAACCACACCTATATCCTGCCAGCTGATCTCCCCTTGAACCAGCTCGTCCAGACCCCCTTCTGGCTTTAGACACAGAAACACCAGCATCCTGAGTGGTGTCGGCTTGCACCTGAGAAGGATGGCGGTCTCCTGTTAGGCCCTGTCAGGCCCACACCTCTGCCATCACCCCCCAGGTTCACAGACATGGTGGCCACAGCTAACAATTGGCAGACCTTTGTGGACTGGATTATCAAGTTTCTGCACAATGTGGCTTTGTCGGCCTTGACCTTGACTGGGAGTACCCGGAAGCCAGAGGAGCCTGACCATAGACAAGGAGCACTTCGCAGCCCTGGTGCAGGTATGACTGGCAGGCAAGGGTCACACAGCCTGGAGGGGATGCAGAGAGGTGGTCCCCCAGCCCATGAGTGCTGCTCTGCTTCAGGACAGATGCTTCATGTATTTGCAGAGCTCAGACTGGCCCTGGGGTCAGTTTTCAAACTCCCAGGAGTGGACACCCGCAGGGCCCATGGGGCACATAGGGTCTGCCTCCACATTTACTCTGAGCTGTCCCTGCAGGACTTGGCCAAGGCCTTCCCACAGGAAGCCTGGACTTCTGGGACGGGACACCTCCTTTTGAGCGCAGCCATCCCAGTAGGGCAAGGCTATGTGGACCCTGGCTAGGAGGTGGATGAAATCACTCCGTGAGTCTCAGGCACATAGGCTACTTGGACCCCGTGTCTACTGAGGGTAGACTGAGCTTCCCTGGAGGAAAGCAGGTCTTTGCCTGCAAGATCTGGTTTTGGGACACACAAAGTATCCTGGAAGGCCTTGCTCTCTGTGCTGCTACTCCACCATTCCAGATCCTTCTTTGAGGTCTTTGCTTTCTTCCTTGGGAACTCAGTCATAAAGTAAAAATGCCCCTGGCGGGGGGTTGGGGGGAGTGGAGAATGAAGCCTTTAGTGTCTCCAAGAGAACGAGCAGTCTGGATCCTGACTCCTCACTGCATGTGGACCACGGCCCCCCAGTACCTGAGAGCCTGTTAGAGATGTGGGTTCTCAGGCCCACCCCAGGTCTGCTGATCAAGCATCTGCGTTTTAGTGAGATTCTCAGGATTCTAATGTGCACTAAAGTGTGAGAAACACTGAGCTAGCGTTCCCTCCAAAATACCAAAATGGCATCAGCTTTACAGCATGCAATAGGGAGGGGAGGTAGGGGACTCGCCTTGGAATGAACGTGGCCCCAGGGTTTAAAGTAAATGGCTGTCTACAGAGCCAGGGGAGCCTGCCACCCGCACCTCTGACCACAAATCCCTCCCCAGGCCATACGCTAGTGGTGGAGAGGAGAGAGGACCCCGCTCTGATCCCCACCCCGCCCGCTCTTCCCACACCTCCTGCGGAAACTTGGATTTCATCAACCTGATGGCTTACCACCTCCATGGTTCTCGGGAGAAGGTCACAGGGCACAACACGCCCCTCTTCAAGAGGCAGGGAGAAAGTGATGCAGGAACCAAATCCGGCGTGGTAAGTGGCCAAAGGGGTGAGGTAGGCCTTCCCTGTCGGATAGGCCCAGTCCAGTGGCCTTTGAATCTCAAGGCCTAGTTAGTAGAAAAGAAAAACAGGAAAACCAGGGTGCCAGGAAATCGGAATTGCTTGTTGGCTTGTTGTTTTTGTGTTCCCTGCCACTGCCAAGGGGAACCTCCCTCTGTACAGCATCATGGTGGGTGGTAGGCAGGACAAATGGAGTTCATGACATCACCGGTGACTGACAGAGAGACCCCCTTGGAGCTCAAGTCCCCAGCCAATGTGAATCCTGTTTTCTTCTTTCTTTCTTTCTTTCTTTCTTTCTTTCTTTCTTTCTTTCTTTCTTTCTTTCTTTTTCTTTCTTTCTTTTCTTCCTTCCTTCCTTTCCTTTCCTCCCTTCCTTCCTTCCTTCCTTCCTTCCTTCCTTCCTTCCTTTCCTTCCTTCTTTCTTTCTTTCTTTCTTTCTTTCTTTCTTTCTTTCTTTCTTTCTTTCTTTTTCTTCTTTCTTTCTTTCTTTCTTTCTTTCTTTCTTTCTTTCTTCTTTCTCTTTCTTTTCTTCCTCCCTTCCTCCTTCCCTCCCTTCCTTCCTTCCTTCCTTCCTTCCTTCCTTCCTTCCTTCCCTCCTTCCTTTCTCTTTCTCTCTTCCTTTTTTTTCCCTCTTTTTTCCTGTGCTGGGGATGGAACCCAGGGCTCTCTCAGTATATCCCCAGCCCCTTTTTATTTTTATTTTGAAACAGGGGCTCACTAAATTGCCTAGGCCAGCCTCAAACTTGCAATCCTCCTGCCTCAGCCTCCCAGATTGCTGGGATTACAGGCGTACACTAGTGCTCTGAGCCCCACTCTGTATCTTAAAAGTCAAGAATAGTCTTATCATTTCTCTTTCTTAAAACAAACACAACCACAAAAACCTGAAAATGCCTTTTACTTTTGAGGAGCCCACACGTCTGCTTGTCAGATGGAGCTGGACATTTTTACCTGTGGCTCTATCACAAAGCACCCTCTGTGGTCGGGTGAGTCAGGCATCCAGGTTTGATACTGAGCCTGACCCCTCACCTGGCCCCATCTGGAAAACTGTGTGGGTTTTGGAGGAAGCTGTCCCCTCAGGAGCCCCCAGCGTGGTGAGGAGACGCACATAGGCATTCAGCTGAGAGGCGAGTGGCTCCAAGTGCACCACATGGTGTTCTCCAGGTTGCACGCCCCGGGCCCAGGCAGGCAGAGGGCCCTTTTCTTCCTTCTGTGAGCCACACTGTGTATCTGGGGATTGCTTCTAGTCAGAGGGGTGACATTTCCAAACTTGCGCCAGAGTATCATCTGTGTTAGCAGAGTCTGTCAAAGACAAACTACATAGACCAACAGAAAGAAATTGAGCCAAGTGTGGTGGTGCACGCCCGGAATCCCAGCTGCTCGGGAGGCTGAGGCAGGAGGCTAAGCCAGTCTTAGCCAAAGCAAAGTGCTAAACAACTCAGTGAGACCCTGTCTCTAAATAAAGTACAAAATAGGGCTGGGGATGTAGTTCAGTGGTTAAGCACCTCTGGGTTCAATCCCCATACCACAAAAAATAAAAAGAAATGGATACAGTGAAAACTTCCATTTCCTACCTGCTGAGCATGCAGAGTAATGAGACCTGGAGTCACCTAGGGCAGCTTCTTGGGGAAAGTGGGCCGTAATCTCAGCTTGAGGGAAGAATCTTCATCAATCATTTACCCAATGTGCTTCCATCGGGAACCTGCTTGACATCAAGTAATTTGTGACGAAGGGACAGTCTTGTTCAGAGGTGGGTGAGGATGCTACACACACCATTGATCTATTTGAGCATCCAAGTGCCAACCATTGACCTTGGCCCTGGGGAGACAGAGATAAGTAAAACAGCCCCAATTCCCCACTCTCGTACTCCAGCGAAACATCTAGTACAATAATGATAATGATGACCATCATGGCTCCCCTGTACTTGACCTCGCCTGTGCATTGAACCCTTTAATTAATACCATGACCCCAGACATGGCTATTTTTATTATTTCTATTTCAATAAGTCACTGAGTAAGGCAGGGGTCTCTGTCTGCCTTGTTCACTGGGGTATCTCAAGCAACTAGCACAGAGCCCAGCATACAGTGGGCCGACAATAAATGTCACCGTGAATGTTGTCTGACTCCAGAGCCCAGCCATGCAGCTTCTCTCACTGGGGTCGAAGGCCTGAGACAAGATCTAAACAAGATGGCAGGTTTGGAACACTGCTGTGGACCCTGAAATCTCCACCTGACGAGCCCCTGCCCTCCTGGCCTCTCGGGAACTCATGTTCTTAGACAACAAGAACCAGGCTGGCCTCTTCTTCTCCACTACCAGGATGCTGCTGTATGACTGTGGCTGCAGAAGGGGACCCCCCCGAAACTGATCCTTGATACGCCCGCCTATGGATGATCCTTCTCCCTGGCCTCCTGGAGTGGGGGCCCCAGCCACAGGGCCTGGCACTCCCCGTCCCTTCACTAAGGAAGGAGGGATTCTGGCTTACCATGAGGTGGAGGATTTCAGAGCTACCTTGAGTATTTGTGGGGGAGGGGCATGTCTGGGAATTGGAGGGCTTCTTTTCCCACAGTGTGAGTGAGGATATCAGGCACAGAGAACTCTGGCCTGGTGAATTCTATCCCATCCCCACCATCTTGATTCATCCCTAAGTCCAAGTGCTAAAAGATTAAATTCAGATTGGGGATATAACTCAGTTGGTAGCACAAGGCCCTGGGTTCAATCCCCAGCACCACCAAAAAAAAAAAGAAAAAAAAAGAAAAGATTAAAATCATGCTTCTAGGTTGCTCAGTCTAGAAGCTCTGGTGTTCTCCAGTCTAGAGATTCCTCTGACAGGAATATTCCAACCTCTGGCCTCCTTCTTGCGGGGAGGGGCAGGCACCTGTCAGGTATCCCTCCTCCTTCCCAGCACTGCCTTCTGTTCCTGCAGGTCTGCTCCTGGAGCGGGGAGCACAGAATCAAGGACCAGAAGGTGCCCTACGACTTCCAGGATAACCAGTGGGTGGGTTTTGATGCTGTGGAGAGTTTCAAAGCCAAGGTGAGGCCTAGCCCTGCAGGAAGTGGGGATGTCGTGGACAGACCCAAGGCCTGTCAGTAACGTCATATGACAACATCCAGAACCTCTTCAAGGACAAGTCTCCTTGTCAACATCCCAATGTTTCACAAATCCCTGCGTGATAGCACTTTGTACCTTTACCATCTATTGATTAAGAAAAGACATAATGAAAATATTGTCCTACGTCAATCAGCTCTCTTAAAAGGATTTATATTTTATTAAATACAACAAGTTCTGCAGACACATGAAGAGGAGATATATGCATAGTGAGGCCTATGGTTTTATTCAGTGCATTGGCAACATGTGGATCATGTTCAATTCATGGACCTTGGTTTACTTATAGGACCCAAACATTCGTTTCATGAGATGGTGAGTTCCTGGAGAGGGACCCTGTGCTTGTCTGCATATCCCACATCAATTATCATTTAGGGTTGACAGTAGTAAATTCTTCCAGAAGTATAGACAAAGTACTCTTCGAGAATCCAGTGGGGAGTGTGACGCAGTGGATCACAGATGGCAGAAGGGATGTGGTGGCAGGTGCTGGGAGACAAGTCCTGAAGTATACAAGGTAGGCAGTCTTGTGGGACACTACATAAGCCAAGCCATGGCTCAGAAGGGAAGCAGGGACCGACTCTGAGAATAGGTGCAGCCCTACAGCTGGAGCCTGGAGCAGGGCTGGGTGCAGAAGGAAGGTGGTAGAGAGCGAGACTGGAGCTCGTCAAGGTCCAGACCAGCCCCCAGCCACACTGCAGGGGTGAGCACCATGCCCCTGGCAGGGTGAGGGAACACAGCCATCCTGTGCTCCTTCAGGAACCTCAGGGAGGGCAAAGATATGAGGACTGGGAAGCCAAACTCCGTGCAGACCTTTCGGGAAGCTGAACTTATCACAGCCAGGAGCTCAGCCTAGAAATGACCAAGGCATTGAAGCCGGGCCACCACCACCACCACTCCTTACCCCTGCCCCCAGCCCCACCCAGGCCACGCTTGTGCCCTGCAGGGTTAGGACTCAGCGACCCAGGCTCTCACCTAGGGCCACCTTCAGAAACCCCCACTGCCCATAGGGCTGAGGGTCCTGGGCACAATGGGGCCTGGGCTCTGGGCTGGCCTGGCCAGGCTCCTGCACTCCCAACTCCCCCAGCATAGGTCAGCAACCTGAAGCAGAAGGGACTGGGTGAGGCCCTAGTCTGGGCCCTGGACTTGATGACTTCGTGGGCTCCTTCTGCGGCCAGTGCCAATACCCCCTCATCCAGGCACTGTGGCGGGAGCTGAGTGAGTAAGGGGCCAGGGACCAGAGGGGGAATTCCGAGTGGGTTACAAACCCTCGAATTTCTCAGAGGTGCTAGGCCCCTCTGAGAAAAATGACACTGTGATTTTGCATAGTTCACGCAACCCTGGAGCTGAGGAAACTGTTGAAAGAATTTCTTTTTTGCATTCTCCTTCCTCTTCTCTTCCTTCTGTGGCAATGCCTAGCAGGGTGTTGTCACCAGGCTTCCCTCCCCAGGCCCTCAGAGGGCCTTGCTCTTCTCTTGTCAAGAGGAAAGTCTGGGGCTGGGGATGCGGCTCAGTGGTAGAGCACTTGCCTAGGATATGTGAGGCACTGGGTTCGATCCTCAGCACCACATAAAAATAAATGAAATAAAGGCATTGTGCCCATCTACAACTAAAAGTATGTTTAGGAAAAAAAAAAAAAAGAGTCTGTGCTCAGCTGCTGTGTGGGACCCCCAGTGCCCCTTGCCAGTATGTGGCTGGCCTTTGCAGTGGTACATGGCCATTGACTGCCATTACACATATAGCCCAGGTGTTGCCCAGCTCAGGGTGTGGCTGCGCTCTGCTTGTGGGATGTGGGGTGCTGGGCTCCTATAGTGGCTGCCTGTGTGCTACACCTGTGGGTTTGAGATTTTTTGACAACCTTGGCTGAATCTTTATTGTCTTCCCAGGTCTTCCATATGTGCCTCCAGGGTCCCCAGAGCCTGGAGTTTCTGCACTGAGTCATTCCTCTGAACCTAAGTGGAGCCCCAGCCTTGGAAAAGACAACTGCTGCCAGGGCAAATCCAATGGGCTCTACCCCAACCCTCAGAATGTGTCCAGCTACTACGGTTGTGCAGGGGGGCAGCTGTTCCAGCAAAGTTGCCCCTCAGGCTTTGTGTTCAGTGCTGCACCAGGAAATGAGTCCCCAGAGCCCCTCCAATGCCATCCCAAAACTGGGGCCTGGGATCATACCACAGCCTGTCTCCCGGCTTTTCCTAGGGCCTCCCTGGGGTCTTTCCATAACCAGGCTTCCTGATATCTGCCTTGGCTTCTTTTCCTGTAACTCCTAGACTGTATCTTTTATTCACAAAATAATTTTTTTGCTTGAAGTCCTCTCTCCCAAGATGTGGTGACTTAAAGCCCACTGTTGACTCAAAAAATGCCCTGGGGAGGCCAGAGGGGAGGGTGGCATCAGGCAAGCAGAGGTCAGAACCAGGTGGGAAGACAGTCCATTCAGGATGCGCGTGGCACTATGTATGAGGTTTCACCTCCATGAACCCACCTTCTATTACCCTGTAATCAGAGTCCAGGCCAGAGGCTGCTGAGGTTCAAACTAACTGGATTCTGTCACCTGCCTATATCAGAAATAAGAGAAAAAAGTATAAAAAGGAAAGATTAATTTAAACACAGTTTGGTTCAAAACTGGGAAGACAACTAATATGGCTTGGTCATCCTACAGAGACATAACAATTTATGAGAACAAAAAGCCAGGAATTATATGTATGTTGATTCAGCCAGGCTGAATGGTCTTTGGTCGTTGGTTCAGAAATCTTTGGAGAAAGGCACTTTTCCTGCTAACCTCCACTAGGGTGTTATTCCCAAGATAGACACTAGATGGCAGAAGAGAAGAGCTTTTCGCAGCTTAAGTGCCCTGATTGCAGCCACTTGGCATTCCCCGAGGAATTCAGACTCCCAGTACCAAGGGCTGGCTTTGAGATAAAGCCTGTGGGGAGCCCTTTGTATGTCTTATTGCACCTGCTGCTCCCCATTAGTTAGACGACACAAGAGTAATTCTTAGCCTCGCTGTGCAGGTATTTAAACTGAAAACTGGTTCTAACCTGTTCTGAGTCCAGAGACAAGGCCTTAAAGGGGCCAAAAAAGGCCAGAAGAGCATGTGCATACAGTACCACCGATTAAAGACTAATCTAAATATCTCTTGCAGCTTTGGGTTGTACCTTGGTTATTCTATTTGAAGAAAAATTGCACATAACCTAATGGCCCAGCCTGCCATTCTCTCACCCAAAGCTGGTTTTGGGGTGGGTCACATGTGCGCAGCTGAGAGAGGGAGGTGACCTGGCTCCTCCCTTGAGTGAACCCAGCACTAGATGGCCCTACAAGCCCTTCTCCACTCCTCTGCCCTGCCTGCCATCTAGCCTTCTACACCCTGCTCTTCTGTACCTATTCCCATCATCTGAGTTCTCAACCAGAAGCGGACAGACCACATCTACATCCCAATAAGAGCTCTCTGGCTATTCCCAGTGAAGTCCAGGGGAAGGTTTCTGTAGGGGAGAGTGCCTGAGCCCAGGGAGGCACAGGGGAGACTTCTGGCTGCTGGAACCCTGTGACTGTGGGCAAAGAAATCCACCACGTCGTCGGATGGGGCTGCTCCTCCTCCCAGGATGGCTGTGAGGATGGAAGGAGTGCTGTGTGCCTGATGGGTGGCCAGCACTCCCTCCTCCCCTCTGGGCCCTTCCTTTGCCTTCTATGAGCTGGAAAAGTCAAGACTCTAGTGCAGTCTAGCAGAATGTGGCCTCTGCAATTGTCCAGTTAGCCAAGGGCCCCCTGCATACTAACTCTCATCTGTTCTAGTTTTATCCTCAGGAGGTACTGTCCACAGCCCCTGCTCCTCCCAGTCTCACAGCCCTCAGCTGGCCACCTTTCCCCTAGTCATGGCTTCTCCATGAACTCTCTACTTCCTGATCCTCCCTCCTCCAGTCCAGCCTGCACATGGAATCATCTGACTCTTTCTAAATTAGGGATCCAGTCCTGTCACTTTCCTTGCTTAAAAACTACCAGCAGCTTCTCCCCAACCCAAAGAATAAAGTTCCCACATCTCCTGTCTTCCCCACCCCAGGGCAGTCCCCAGTGCCCCAGCTGTCAGCATGGAGCTCGGCCACTCTGGCTCCTAATGTGGGACCCCCCCAGGTGCTGCTGCCACCCTGCTAGTCAGGCCTCCCTCATTTTCTGAATGAATCCTCCCGAGATAGGAACAATGTCTGCACCCTAAAAGCCATTCGTGCTAGACTGAACCCTTCTGCCTCCAGCATGGCCTCTGGGCCACACAAGGCCCTTGGGTCTTCTGCTGTGGCTCAGTGCCCTCAGCACAGACCAAGTGTCTAGGACATGCCAGCCTGGTGTCTGCTGGACAAGAGTCAGGGGCTCTGCTTTCCTGGGCCTGCCATGCTATTGAGGGGGACACCAACAATAAATAGGTAAAGGGTGAAGTGGCCTTTTAGTATAGCAACTGAGGTCAAGGCTCCTGGCCAGAGTGACTGCCTTCAGAATCAACTTTTGGTGACTGCTCTGGCCTCTGCTGTGCTCTGGTGTCCAGGGCTCTGCATGGTCCAGTTCAACACACTCCTTATCTGCTCCAGGCTGCTGCCTGGAGACCACCATGCATCATGGCCACATCCTGTGTGGTTGGCATGTCCCAGTGGGTTCCATGCCCTGTTGAGCATCTGCCTTTTCTGTTTTTCCTTTCCACACCAGACTTCTAGTCACCTTCAAAGAGTCAGTTCATGGGTGGCCTCCTGCAGGACTCAACCCCACACGCCCTGGACCCTGAACTGCTTCCCCCCATCTGCAGCACTGGCCACTCACTCACATCTGCTACTACAGTTACCTAAGTGCATGCTAGAATCTTCCCCCTGGTTTCAAGCTCCTAAGGGCAAGGACAGCATCTTAATTGGTTTTTTCTTCTATGACACATTTGAGGCTCAATAAAAACTGAACCATTCACTTTCAGATTTTTTTCTGAAATTGGTTCTGTACCCAGATTAGAGGATTTTCAGACTTAAGTAGTTTTTTGTGAGAAGATCACAAATATAGTGATCTTCAAAGATCACTATATTTTCCCAAGGCTTTCTATTGAGTATCAGTTGCCCTCTTGATGTTAATGCCCAGTCTTTAGGCTTGCATGACCAGGGACCATACTAGGCATTATTTGACATGCAGTAAATATTTACTGAGTGAGTAGTCCATGAACAAATCCATGTCATTTAATCCTCACTGTGTCCCTACTAAGTATCATTATCTCCTTTCCCTCCAGTTAAATGGGCGATATCTGGCAAAGCAGGATTGAGATGCTGGTGTAGATGAGACCCACGCCAAGAGCCCTTTTCTGCTGGGCTGGCCGTGCATCAGTGCGCACATCTACACGTCATTGACGTCAGTCCTGTGAGATCAAACATGCAGAAACCAAGCCAGCAGTGGAGCCAGGGCCTGCAGGGCCCCCATGGTCTCCATTACTCCCCCCTTGCACCCTCCTTTCTGCCACAGGTCTAGTCCTCTATAAAATCTAATTTCATAGTTTGGCCTTGAAATTTAATAATGCTTAAAACAGTGAGCATTTCCTGAGCTTTCGCCATGTGCCAGGAGCTATGCTGGGGCAAAGTGGGGTGCAGAGACAAATCCTGCCTCGTCGCGTTTACAGCTGCTGGTGGGGCGCTCCAGGCCTGGCATCACTAAGGGTGGGGAGGTGGCTCTGGGGGACGAGAAGGGAGCCTAATACTAACACTGTCACTAACACCCTGGAGCTGCAGCTCATGAGGATAAGAAGAGCAGGCCTATTTTTAAATTCTCTACATATAGAGCGCCCTTCTCCCTCTAGCTGGCGTGGGTTTCCCTTCATGCAGGACAATCCCTTTGTGAAGCTTGAGCCCCTGCCCCAAGCAAATGCCAATGAGACTTAAATTAAATGAGGCTTTCCCCCACCACCCACAACACTTGAACGAATAAATGAGGTGATGCAAACTAGCATGACCTTTGAAAACAGGCACAAACGCCGCCTGAATTGTTAGGATGTGCTTGACTCAGAAATACAGTCGGGAAGGAATGTGGGGTTATTTGCACTTTGGTGGCACGCCCCAGGACTGACTGGCTGTTCTCTCTCACAGTGACGACATTCTCATTCCCATAAAGAAGAGGTCTCTGAGGCCCTCTCCCTGAATCTGATGTGCCTGCTGGAATCCCAGGAAAATCTGCCCTTGAGCCCCACAACCTGTCAGATGAGGGACCCAGCTTGACTGGACACCTACAGGTCGCCAGGGTGTCCCTCCCAACTTCCAAATGGATCACACCCTATTAGAGCTATAACTCCTTATTGTTTTTTATTTAACTCCAATTATAAACATATCACATTAAAAAATGTGTTCAAAATATATATGTGCATGGGCCCCATAAGCCCCTTGCCCGGGTAGGACACAGAACACTACCAGCACCTTGCGGCCACTGATGTGCCCCTCCCTGATCCCTTTCCTGATCCCTCCATCTAGATTTTGGTTTTCACTCTGTTGTCCTCTTTGTTTAGTTTTTCCAATTCTGTGTGCATTTCCAAGCACGCCGTGGTTTAGTTTAGCCTGTTTTGACAGCTACATAAATGGAGTTCCATTGTGGTATCTTCTGCAGCTGAGTCCTGTGCTGCACGGAGCTGTAGCTCATTCTCACTGTGGACAGTGTTCCATCACCCAAGCAGGCCACCGCTGACCCAGTCCACTGTCCGCAAACATTTGGGTTGTTTCCAGTTTGGGGCTAAGGCGGGCAATGTTGCCCTGAACTCTCCTGAGTGAGTCTCCTGGTGCACGTGGGAAGAATTTGCCCAGGAGCGGAATCAATGAGAAGTGGGGTGTGGACAGGTTCAGCTTTACCAAGTCCAGGAGATGAGTTTTCCCTAAGTGGTTGGGTAAGTTTTCACCCAATTCTCTTGGTACTCATTCTCTCCATCACTCTATCATACCTCACCCAGCCAGGCATGATGGCACGGGCCTGTAACCCCAGCAATTCCAGAGGCTGAGGCAGGAGGATTTCAAGTTTAAAAACAGCCTCGGCCACTTAGCAAGACCCTGTCTCAAAATAAAAAGGGTTGGGGATGTAGCTCAGTGGTAGAGCATCCCTGTGTTCAGTTCCTAGTACTGCATACACACACACACACACACACACACACACCCCACATCTTATCCAAACTAAGGGGTAAAACCTTATCTGATTATGGTTTAAACTTACATTTCTTAATTCCCAATAGCTTCAGCATCTTTTCCTACACCTATATGCTATGTGTGTTTGTCTTTTTGTGACTAGTTCATCGTATCTCTTGCCATTTTTTTAAATTTTTTATTGTTTTGGTACTGGGGATCGAATCCAGGGGCACTTGACCACTGAGCCACATCCCCAGCCCTATTTTGTATTTTATTTAGAGACAGGGTCTCACTGAGTTGCTTAGGGCCTCGCTAAGTTGCTAAGGCTGGCTTTGAACTCGCAATCCTCCTGCCTCAGCCTCCCAAGTGCTGGGATTACAGGTGTGCGCCAGGGCACCCAGCTCTTGCCGTATTTGTAATGGTTGCTCTCCTCCTTCTTACAGCATGTAGGAATTCTTTACAAATTCCCAGCACAAAATCTTTGATGGTTACAGGTTTGGTTGTACCTTCTGATTTGAGCTTAACTCTGACTCTTTGTTCTCCTTTAGTATCTTCAAATGCAATCAAATTCACCAATCTTACCCTTTATGATTAGTACCTTCTGTGTCTTAAGAAATTTTTCTCAGCTCCTGTGGTGGTGGTGCCCCTGTAATCCCAGTGACTTGGGAGGCTGAAGCAAGAGGATCACAAGTTCAAAGCCAGCCTGAGCAACTTAGCAAGGTCCTGAGCAATTTAGCAAGACTCCGTCACAAAATTGAAAATAAAAAAGAGCTGGGGATGGAGCTCAGTGGCCAAATCCCCAGTACCAAAAACCAAAACACAATAAAACAAGAAAGAAATCTTTCTCTAGTCTTAGGTCAAATGATGTTTTCCTGTATTGTGTTCTAAATTATTTATGGTTTGTTTTTCCCTTTACCTCTTTAATCCTTCTAAAATTGACATTTGAGTAATACTGGGAGGTTAGGATCCAATTTTATTTACTTTTTCCCAACTGGATAGACAGTTATTCCAGCACTATTTAGCGAACAGTCTATTCTTTTCATGCTAACCTGCAATGCCACTGCTGAAATAAGTCAAGTTTCTATATATGCATGAGTATCTTTCTATTCCATTGGTCTACTTTGCTTTCACTGCCCCAGTAGCTCACTGTCTTAATTACTAAAATCTTATAGTAAATCTTAATATCTAATAGGGCAAGTCCTTTTACTATGTTCTTAGTTTCAGGGATGTCTTAGCTATTCTTAGCTCTTACTTTTCCATATTTATATTAGAATCGTATTGCCAATTTCTACTAAAAATTCTGTCCAGGGCTGTGATGTAGCTCAGTGGTAGGGCATTTGCTTAGCATGCACGAGGCCCTGGGTTCATGCACATGCATGTGCACACATCACACACACACACACACACACACACACACACATGCAAATAAGAAGGGAATGAAAGAAAAAACTTCTGTTCAAGTTTTGATTAGAATTGCATTGAATCTATGGTTTAATCTATGGGTCACTTTGGGGGAGAATCACAATCTTTACAATATTGTGTCTCCCTATGTGAAATCATGACATATTCCTTTATTTAGTTGTCTTCTTAAACAGATTTTAATAAAATTGTTTAATATTCTTTTTTTCAATATTTTTTTGGATGTCGATGGACTTTATTTTATTCATTTATTTATATGTGGTGCTAAGAATCGAACCCAGTGCCTCACACATGCTAGGCAAGCGCTCTACCACTGAGCCACAACCCCAGCCCCTAATATTCTTAAATAGCTCACACATCTTTTATTAGACTAACTTCTAGGTCAATTTTTATTTTTGATTACTACTGCAAATTTTATCCTTTGTAAAAGTTAAAATTTCTAACTTACTATTGATGTCGTATGATAATGTCACTGACTTTGGTCTATTGATGCTGAATCCAGCTATTTTTCCAGTTCTATTATGAAGGTTGATAATTATTCTGCAACTCCTGACAAGTATTCTGTGTAGATAACCAAATCACCTGCACAAATAAGTTTTGTTTCTTCTTCCATTCCAAACCTTAAACCTTTTATTTATTTTCTTTGCCAACTCTACTAAACCTCCAGTATGGTGGCAAATATATGTAGTGATATGGGCATCTTTGTTTTGCTCTTGACCTGAAAGATAATGCTTTCAATATTTCAGCATTAACTATGCTTTATATTGTGGGTTTTATGAAATTAAAGATGTTTCCTTCTACTCCTAGCTTGCTTAGAATTTTCATAAGAATGGATGTGAATTTCATCAAATTATATTAATATAAGCAAATTATATTAAATAATTTCCCTAATTAAATGCATCTTACACTCCTAGAATTCATCCAACTTGATCATGATATATTATCATTTTTGTACATTGCCAGATTAGGTTAATATTTTCTTTCCCATTTTTGCATTTATTTATTAACAAGCAAGAAGGGGCTGCATGTTTTCTTTCTTACACACTAGAATGTCCTTGCCACACTCTAGGTTGGGCTAGATAACCTGCTGGCCACCCCAGCTGTTGCCCAGGCCGACGATAAACTGATCTGGGGTATCAAGGTTCTGTGAGCCTCATAAAATGAGCTGGGGAGTTTGGCTCATTCCATTTTCTGAGAGTTGTGTCAAAAGGACTTATCTGTTCCTTGAACATTTGGTAGCAGTACTCATCAGTAAAGCCATCTTGGCGGGATGCTTTTTTTGAGGCTGACTTGTAACTGAGTCAATGTCTTTGGTGGCTACAGGACCATTGCATTTTCTGTTTTTTCCCAGAGTAGGTTGGGAGTTGAAACTCTTTGTCCCTTTTTAAGCAAAAGATCCTCTTGTTCCTCTCACTTTACTCAGAACTCAGTACCTCTATGTTCCCTGAGAAGGAATCCTCCTTTGAGATAAAGCTGGGGAGGTTGTTGGCTATCTTTTATCTGTCCCCCACCCCCAAGAGTCTCTGAAGAAGATTGAGACAGACACCACAAGCCTGCAGCTTCCCCAGAGGTGGCTGCAATGGGCCAGATTTTTAAGGTCCCATGGCAAAGCTAAGAGCCTTCTGGGAACATGGTTCATCTGGAGGCACTATCCTCACCTCCTCCCACTGGAGGGATCCACACATTTCCTCAGGGATCTCCAGAGGATCCAGGTCCAATGAACCAGCTCCCTACACTCCTTCCTCCTTCCTTCCTGTCCTGAGCTCTACCCCCACACCACGAGGCCACAGCCTCAGACTGTCACTTTCCTTACATTGTAAGATTCTTATCCAGTGGGAAAGACACGTGTGTCTCTTGGCTCCAGGACTTAGTGTCATTCAATTTGGGTGAACCAGAAGGGACCCTGGCTGAAGGAGCAATGTCATGTAGAAGGTGGCAAAGCATTTTAGACAGAGCCACCTCTGAAAGGATCATGAAGCATAGTTTACTGGGAGTGGAATATGGTTCAAGGGTCCCCAGCTACTAGAGCAAGCCACCACCTGGTCCAGGGTGGACTTAACATTAAAAATCCCTCTTTATGCTGGCTCAGCTTTCTCCGCTGTAAGTGAAGGCCATTCCCCCATGTCCAGGGATTTGGGCAACAAATGTTTTCCACACACATCGGAAGCAGAGAGAGGTTCCTTCAGAGGCCCACTGGTCCTTACTTTCAGGCCTTGCCAGGTTTGTCAGGGCGGAAGGGAGGGAGCACGCAGAGACATTCCTGTCATTCCCTGCCCTCCTTGGCCCCACCAGATGGCATTTTGGGAGATCTTGGGAGCTTAGAATGGCCCCAATCCCACTCCACTCCCTTCTCTAGGGTGTCTTTGCCATTCCCAGCTGTCACCCAGGCCAATAATAAACTGACAAGGCTGGGCAGCCAGAAGCCCAGGCTTAGTAGAAGCCAACCTCCCAGTCTTCCAATCCCTACCCCGCCAAGTCCCTCCATCCCTTGGAGACCACACTCCATTGAGGGACAGTAAGGCAGTTGCACGAGAAGGAGAAGCCATCTACAAAAAAAGGGCATAAGGACCCAGTGCCTATCTCTCCTGCCCATCACTACTTGTCCTTGACCTTCCTCTGGAGCAGAGAGACTGGGACACCAAGCAGCTAGCTCATCCCTACAAGTCCAGACCCACCAGCTAGTGATCTTGTTTTCCCTGAATTCCTTCCTGGCATCTCATTTGGGATTCTCACACTGTAGTTCATATCACCTTATTTGGGCATCCCTAGGGGTAGAACAACGCTCACCCACTTCATGTTTGAAGTTGGCTTGGGGATTGAATCCAGGGCCTTGTGCTTGCAAAGTAAGCACTCTACCAACTGAGCTATATCCCCAGCCCTGAAGTTGGCTTTCTGGTACACCACGTGTGGTTTATCTGCATGGTGGTCACATCCTGCATGCCTTCTGTCGCACGGCTCAGGCCTCCTTCACTCCACCTGCCTCACTGAAAGGCAGATGTTGAGTAGGAGGGAATTTGACTCCCCAGCATGAGCCCAGGAAGGGCTTTATGCTCAACATCTGGGACCCCAAAGTCAGAGTAAGAATGCCAGCCTACCAGACTCCAAGGGGACTCAGTATGGAGGAAAATTGACTCAGCCTTTAGCCCTCCTTGCCTCCCTGTGTGACCTTGAGCAAGCCACTTCCCATGTGGAGTCCTCAGGGTCCCATTGTACAGTGGGCAGGCTGGACTAGGTAGCCTACTGGCCACAGCCAGCCACTGTCAACCATTGTGTGTACCTGATCAGGAGACAAAGAAGAAAGGGAGGGCTGATCCTCTATTCAGCGCCAAATGTTGCCCCTCATCCTGCTCTCCCAGACCAAAGGCCCCTTTCAGTATGAGCCTTGACCTGGATGTGGGGGACCTGCTCTACAGCTCCTTTCTCCATGTGGTGCTGTCCCCCAACCCCTGCCCCACATGTGTACACACACAGGCACAAGGGCCTGTAGGGGTGGGCGGGCGGGGCAGGGGGGTGGATACACGGCTGACCTTGCATTCAATGCCAGGGCCTGTCCCTACAGGTTATGCTGGCCTCAGTCTCCACCAGCTGAGTCTCCTCAGCAGGCCTCTCTTCCCTCCAGTCCATCTTGTGCTACCTCCTCAGTGGCAGCCACAGAACCCAAACCAGACAGCAGTGGAGCTGTGACCAGAGCATCCCTGCAGTGACTCACTGGCCTCTGGACAGCATCCAGACCTCCCCTCCTCAGCTGGCTGGTAGAGAGTTCTTCTCCCGGCACAGCAGGCCCCAAATGCCTCGAGACAATCTCTTTCTAATCCTTTAATCCAGTTGTGGGAGCCATTTTCTATTAAGGGACAGTGACTTCAGTGGAAAAACCTAATCATCCAAGACCAGATCATTATATAAAATTACTTATTTTGGTGTAGATGCTGCTGTTCCTTCTTTTTAATTAGGAGAGGTGTATAAAGCACGAAAAACACCTGATTTTAAAAGCAAGACACAAACCATGTGAAACGAACAGGAGCAATACGGTATTTTAAAATATGTCTTCCGAATCTGGGGCAGTCCAGATGACCTGACTTGAAAGAATATGAAGGAAAGAGAAAGTGACAATTCGTGTGGGAGAAAAAGGAACAAGAAAAAGGCGAAGGGCAGAGAAAGGGCAGGGTGGTGGAAAGGAGGGAGGAAAGAGAGGAGAGAACAGAAGGTTCCTTAAGGCCAACTGCTAGCTCATTGCTCTCCCGGCTCCATGCTCCTGGTCATCCCTGACCAGGTGATGCTGGTTTTCAGATTATTACAGAGTACCAATTATAGAGTCAGCATGGATAGGTGCTTATGTTATTATATCATTTAATCTTCACAAGAACTCAGAGAGTAAGTATTTTACAGATGAGGAGAGTAAGACCCAGAAAAGTCACTCAAGTTCACATACCACCGATGATGAGAATCAGGATTCAAATCCTCACTCAGGTCAGAGCTTCTGGCCTTCACATGGACCATCTCTGGTTGGTTTCCTTACTACAAGCTCCCAACCAAACCATCTGCCATTCTTGTTCACGCCCCTGGTTCTCCATGCTGTGGCCACTCTCTCCTCCCTTCTGTTTTGTGGACCTGTCCAACCCGGCTTGTCTCTTCTCCCCGACCTCCAGCTTTGTGGGAGCTGTTACCTTCTGAACTGCTCCTGCCCAGATCTCCCCATAGTCCACCAGCTCATCCTTCAGCGCTCTTCTTCAGAGAGCCCTTTCAACCACCTCCCTGGACTCCATCACGTCACTCTGACATTTCCATCATGCTCTTACTGCTCTGCAATGTTTTCCTCCTCTCTGATGATCTTTCCCTGTACTAGAAAAGAATCTCCAGTATGCAGAGCTTCATGTCTTGTTTATTACTTTATCTTCAACTTCTAACTCCATCTCTGGAACACAGTGGATGCCTCAGATCTGTTCATTGAGTGAATGAATGAACAAACTGCTCTCTAGCCCTTGATAGACTCTGTTCTTTGCTGTCAGAGGGGTATTGTCATAGAGAACCAATAAATCGAGTTCTTGGTTGCATTTCCTATATCAGTTCAAATCAAAATTCATTCCTTCCACAAGCATGTCCAAGTCCTTGGCTGCTGAAGCTGTGGATGGAGATAAGTGAGACTTGACCCCAGATTCCAGGCTTGATCTTCTGCAGTTGATGAAATCTAGAAGCCAGGAGAAGGCATGCCAGCAAGGTATTCTAATTCTAGATGAAATGAGCCCTAAGGAACAAAAAAGGAACAATCCAAACATTCCAAAGGAAGGAGAAAGGCTGTCTGGTTGGTGACAGTGGGGGTCAAAGCATTAGGGTGTCAGCACAGAGCCAGAGCCCAGACAGGAGACTCAGAGCCAGGACCCCCAGGGCACATCCAGAGTGACTGAGGAGGGAAGCAGCCCAAGGTAAGGATGCAGAGTTCAGGCAGGTTCATGGATGCACTTGACCTCAGGAAAGGGGTAGGGGGGCATCACTCAGGCAGCAGGTGCAGCCCTCAGGCTAGGGGAGGCCTCTCTTGCAGGCATGAGGGGGTTAACCCTGTTTCTCTCTGAGAAGCTCAGTAGGAGCAGATTTCTCTCTTCTCTTCAAGTGGTGTGAAATCTAAGCAGGTCAACACGCCTGATTTCTCAACAGCAGGAAATGAAGCAACTGTTTTTGAGAAAACATCCAGCCTTGATGGAGGGCGAAGCCCCAGGCTGTGGTCATTTTTCTGTCACATTAATCCTGGTTTTAGTAAACAACTCTCCTCAGGAGGCTGGCTGACTGGGAAGGGGTGGGCCTGGGTGTCGGGGGATGGGGAGGGAAATGAGGATGAGCAGGATGGCCAGACAGGGTCAGGGGGAGTTCCAGGGGAAGAAGACCAGGATGTGTGGGGACGATGGCAGCAGATACTTGCTGGTTCCAGGGAACTCAGGGGGTCTGGAGGGAGGGTGCCACATCTGGAATTATTCCAAGCTCTGCACCATTACTTTCCATCTTTCTGCCCATGCCCCTCCCATAGACTAGGCCGTATCCCTAGTTTCCAGGATCAGGGACCACAGACATTTCTTCTAGATCCTTCTCCCAAGTCCATCTCTATAAATACTTCACCACGTGGTATTGTTATTTGGGACTCATACCACTGCCGCCCTGTGTGGATGGTGAACCCTCGAGGGCAAGACACTGTCCCACTCCCCAGCGCACCCAAAGCTCCCAATGGGGAACGGAGTCTCTGGGGCTGTGAACATGGAGTCAATGGAGCAGCCACAGTCACACAACCTGGGTCTCCTTCACCTGGTCTCCAAAGGTCAGAAGGCCTCAGGGTTGGGCCTGGACCTAGGCCCCTCCTTCCTCAATGAGCTCATGGTTTCCACAGCTTTAAATAGTACCTTTATGCTAATGAGTCCTACATTTATCTACCTCCTGCCCCCAGCTTCCTTTTGAGCTCCAGAGGCACTGATGTCCAGGCAGCACCTGCCTGCTGTCTACTCAGCTGAAGCCCAAGCAGCTCACCTTGAATGTGCCCAAAACAGACCCTGGACAATAAAACCCTACCCCCACTGCAAGTGCTTTGCTCTAGGAAGTTTCCCCAACCTGTCCCGTTGCTAAAGGTAGGACCCCAAGGTGGTTCCTTGCTCCTCCTCTTCCTTCACCCCTTTATATCCAGCTCATCAGTAAGTTGGTTGACTTTCCCTCCCACGAATGTCTAGAATCTTCCCCCTTCTTTTCACTTCCACCCCATTGGCCTGGTGCAGGCCACCTTGTCTCCTGTCTGGGCCTCCTGAAGAGCTTCTCCTAGCTGGGCATGGTGGCTCGTGCCTGTAATCCCAGTTACTCAGGAGATTGAGGCAAGAGGTTTCTCTGAGCCCATGAATTTGAGGCCAGTCTGGGCAACATAGTGAGACCCCATCTCAAACAAATAAAAATAAAAAATAGCTATCCATACTGTGTGGCCTCTTTCATCCGTCTCCCTCTATGTCTGTTCTCCACAGAACTGCAAGAGTGGCTTTCCAAAACACACATCCTCTCCTGTACCCCTGCTTAAATGTTCGGGGGTGTCCAATCACACATAGAATAAGGTCCCTCAGTGGGGCTGGGGTTGTAGCTCAGTGGTGGAGCACTTATCTAGTATGGGTGAGGCACTGGGTTCGATCCTCAGCACCACATAAAAATAAATAAATAAAATGAAAGTATTGTGTCCATCTGCAATTAAAAATTTTTTTTTTTTTAAAAATCCCTCAGTAGTTAACAAAGGCCCCCTGACCCAGGCGCTGCTGCTTTCCCCACCCCGCCTCTTGTCTCTCTTTGCCCGACTCAATCTACTCCAGTCACATTGCTTGGCCCACCCTGGGACCTTGCGCATGGTATTCTCTTCCCAGCCTATTCCCCCTTCTTGGCCTGCCTAACTCCCCCTCATCCCTCAGCTTAAAGACATCTCCTCAGAGAGGCCCCTGACCATCTGAACTAAAGCAGGTCTTCCCACCCTCTTCTCACCAGACCCAGCTTAGCCCAGTCTCTGTCACCTAATGGGGGCTCAGTAACTCTTTCCTGGAAGAATTGGTGAGGCAGCCCTTGGTCCCGGGCAACTCCAAGAATGCTTATTCTCCTTCTTCTCTAGCACCAGGAATTTACCCACCTCCTCCCTTATTTTTAAATTTTTCTCAAAACTACCCACACCAACACCATATTGTGGCATTTCTTTCTCTTCCAAAACTAGAGGCAGAACTGGACAGAGGCTGGCTGCCCACTTCCTAGCTGTCCCTTTCAGTTTGGGGGTTTAAACACTAGGCGTTGCGAGGAAACAGTAGGAAGAATGGAACTAATGGACAAGAGGCAGAGTCCAGAGACTGACGGAGTTCCTACACCATGGTCCCTGGTCTATAGTTAGCTCCTGACTTCCTTCCTTGGCGAGATCACTAACAGTTATCTGGGGCAGTACCAATTTCAACTCTTAAGTTCCATTGTCTGACTGGGTCTCGTGAATTTCTCTACAATATGGTCTTTCTGTCCTTCTCCTCCTCCTCTATTTTCCCCACGAGGGCAGCCGTTCTTAAGCAACCCCTCGTTCAGTGTGGAAAGAACTGAGTCTGGCCCCAGTCTTGCTCTGTCCCATGTCATGTCTGCATGACTTCGGGCAATTCTTGGTCCTCTCCAGGTTAAGTTTGTTGGTCCTCAAGAAAGAGAAAAGACCAATATTTTCATTCTAGGATGCAGTGGGAGGAGCTGGCATGATACATGTTGATCACTTTGTACCTGTAAAAAGCCACCCCTGACCGGTTCAGGTCCCCAGAATAAGAAACCTTGAATATTTCCAAGAAATTTGATTCCTTAACAAGAGCAGCTGGACCCCAGTTTTGCTATGTTGAAGTCTGAGGATATGCTGTGGATGTGATGAGCACGTGAACCAGCTGCTGATTTCCACCATGAAGAGGCGTTCCTAATGTGAACATGATGATCAAGGCCATTTTGGGTTTTTCCCTTTAAATACTTGTGCTTTGTACTTGGAACTAGTTCCATTTGAAAGCTGACTGACTCCCTTGCGTTCACACTTTGTAAGTGAATGTTCTTTTCCCTTTTCTAAATGTATTGGTCCCTGGTCCTCTTTTGACAGCTTATTTCTTAGCTATGGGCCCCCTGGGTACCCCCTGGGCACCTACCAATGGAGTCCACAGACACATGGAGCCTACAGCGTACCTGTCCATGCTGGGCCCTGGGCGTCCCTGCTCCCGCTCCCCGTGCTCCTCTGAGGAGCCTCCTGTACAGTGGCAGAGCTCAATCTGATGCATTTCAGGTCTGTTTCTGGTGATGGCACGTGGCCAAGTGCCACATTGGTAGCATCAATAGCAGAATCTGGGTTTGAGGCAATGGCCAGGCATTAAGTGATTTCTACCAGGGGCTGCAGGCCAGGTGTCTGTAATCTGATTCCCTGAGTAGTCTCTCTGGATGGATGTGCTTTTCTGAGAATTCTGATGTTTCCTGGCATCTGAGAATACAGGGTTGAAAGTTTCTTGGTGTCTTGGTGGCAATTCATAGAATTCCTGCATTATATGTTTGGTGTGGGTGCCTGTAGGAGCTTCCTTTTATTCTCAGTTTAGAGCTTCCTTCCTCACCCTGAAGTTCTCTTTTTTAAAGTCCTTGTGGTCCCAAGAGCTGTGGATAGCTACAAAGATGAAATTTCTATACCTAAGACGAAAGGAGATAAATCAGCTTTTATTTAATTTCCCTAATCAAATGATTCAAGCAGAAATTTCCCTTTGGAATTTTTTAAATATAAGGTTAAAAAGAAGACATTGTTATAGGAAGCATTAAGGATGTTAAGAGATTGTCTTGCTAAATTAAAATCTCCAAATTGCTCAGATTTTCAACAGATTTCCCTCCAAAAGGCCTACCTGGGTTTTAATTATATGCCTTAACTAATCAAATATTGGAGTTTTCTTTTGGTAGGGGGTGCACAGGGCTGGAGATCAAACCCAGGTCCTTGAACATGCTAGGCAAGTGCTCTACCACTGAGCTACAGCCCAGGCCTGGGTCAACCTTCTGAACAGATGCAGGTGGTGGCCATTTCTACCTTAGATTCTGTTGCTCCATCAGAGCTCCTCCAACAGGTATAAGACGTGGTAAAATTACCTCTTCTCCAAACATGAAATAACTTTGATCGAACCAATTGATATAAAATGTATCCACTTCTGAAGGGAATCATGTATGTGGATGATAAAAAGGGTCTTATATTAATTGAGAAGAGGTTAAATTGGTTCTATAAACAACCAGAACTCAATTTTGACTCTTGATGTATATCATTTGTGCAAATGATATGAAGAATTTAATACTAATGATTATAAAGAATATAATACTAATGAATAAATTCATTAATGTCAAACCAACTTTATCAAAATAATTTGACATATGTCATTGCTTATTTCTTTCTTTCTTTTATTTATTTTTTTTAAGAGGAGGAAAAGTTTATTTGGAAGCTCACAGTTTCAGAGGTCTCAGTCTACAGATGGCTGACTCCATTCCTTGGGTCCTGAGGTGATGCAGAACATCAAGGGGAAGGGTGTGGCCGAGGAAAGGAGCTCCGGACATGGCACCAGGAAGCCATTGTTCCTTTCAAACTCACTATTTGTAGCTATTTTAAACCCAAGAAAATAGAGATTACTTTTCTTTAGGCCATTTGAAATTATGGTGTAATTTCCAAATTTGTCTTTTATTATTTTATTTTATGCTTGGCTTACCAAGAACATCTTCAGTTTAAGATAAATTTATTCCAAGTGGCTGGGGATATAGCTCAGTTGGTGGAGTGTTTGCCTCGCATGCACAAGGCCCTGGGTTCAATCCCCTGCACCAAAAGGAAAAAAAAAAAGAAATTTATTCCATTTTCCCTTCATAAACAAGCCATCAACATCTTGCATACTAACCCCATCTTTCTAAAAAAGAAAAAGTAAGTACAGACACTAACATTCAAAGGTTTCTGTATAAGTTATTCAGCCTGTTACTGGTCCCTCTGCTGTATTTTATTAAATAATAACAGAAGTATTTTAAAGTTATGTTGCTCAAGTATCCAAACATTATTGATTATTTACCTCAACAAATATTAGTTTAAATTCTTAAAGTTAACTGAGGATCTGAAAATTTTAATTATTTTTCAGCAGTGGTGATTGAACCCAGAGCAACTCTATCACTGAACTACATTCTCAGCCCTTTTTAAATTTTTTTCATTTTGAGATGGGGTCTGAGTCTCAGAGGCTGGCAGTCCTCCTGCCTCAGCCTCCCAAGTAGCTGAGATTATGAGCATGCCCCATAGTGCCTGTCTTAGAAATTACAATTTTAGTTGACACATTAACTCCGTGTGATCTTTATTAAAAAGTCATCTCCTTTTATAAGATATTGATTATGATCATTAATTTAGCCATACTTTATTTTGCAATTTTAAAATCTCAAATAAATTACTGTTAGTTTATCTGACCAGCAAAAATAGTATGTGGAATTTAGGGAATTCAAAATAATTGGGCTTTTCATGAGATAATAAAGAGTTGCATAAACTAGAACATGGTGCTTACATTGGGAGGTGCTAAAATCAAGAAGGCATGGACTTTCTGGGCTGTGGCTCAGTGGCTCAGTGGTAGAGGCTTCCCTAGCATGTCTGAAGCACTGGGTTCCATTCTCAGCACTGCACATAAATAAAGGTCCATTGACAACTAAAATATATATATATATATATATATTTTTTTTTTTTTTTTTTAAAGAAAAGAAGGCATAGACTTGTTTCAAAACCAAAATTATTAAATCAGTTTAATTTTTCCAAAGAGTCATTTCGGTTAGAAATATATAAATATTTCTTCTTATACAATTCCATATTAGTTGGGATGTTTGTTTGTTTGTTTTGAAGTAATGGGGATTGAACCCAGGGGGGCACTCTACCACTGAGTTACATCCCCAGACCTTTGTAAATATTTTTTATACCTTTATTTTATTTATTTATTTTTACGTGGTGCTGAGGATTGAATCTAGTGCCTCACATGTGTGAGGCAAACATTCCACCAGTGAGCCACAGCCCCAGCCCCACTTTTTTTTATTTTGAGACAGGGTCTGCTTAAGATGCTGAGATTAGACTTGAACTTGTGATCCTCCTGCCTCAGCCTCCCAAGTCTCTGAGAATCACCTCCACCGCTGGCCAAAACTCTGAAGATGTTTAGCAATCACGTTTTCCTGTTATCATGTAACCTAGTCACCAAGTTCATTAATTAAATCTGTAGTCAAAAACCTTAACCTCCCCAACCCCAAATATAGTTTTAGCAAGAAAAATAATGGAGTCAACAGAGTTAAAGAATGAAAATGGAAAATGTTTTAGAAATTTAAACTTTTTTTTTACATTTATGTAATTACTTAAATGATAATACCACATTAATAAAAAAAGCCATTTGGAACAGGAGTGTATTCTATTAGATTTTAAAAGATTTTATAATATGATTTATTACTATATTCTGTCTTGGCATATTTTCATATTTTAATAAAAATTCCTTTTTTAGAAAAAATTGATCATTTTATTAATTATTGCTGTTTATTGCTGTGTGTTCAAAAATATTCTTTATAATTATTTCTTTTTTCTTACCTTTTAATACTTATGTATGTGCATACTTCATATTTTCTTACATCTCGAATTTTACCTTGCCCAAATTTAGGTCCCATATTCAGAATAAATAGTAGGAATTTTAGGCTACCTTTTACTGCAAACTATAGATATTTTATTTTATTTTATGTTGCAGTGCTGGGGGTTAAGTCAGGGCCTCATGCATGATATGTAAGCCTCTACCACTGAGTCACACCCCCAGCTGCGACAGATTGTTTAGATGGCCATGGGTAACAGAGAGGTTTATTTTTTTAACCTTATAAAAGGAGAAATGTTTTAAAAATAACTTGTTATATTTGACATTCTTCAAATGATTGATTAGCTCAGAATAATTATAAATGCCATTCTATTTACCAAGAAGAAACATTCAGCTTTACTATTTATAAGTAAAATGTATTAATTTAAAATTATCTCAACAATTCTATTGAAAACAATCATACTCGTTTTCACTTTGAAAAGAAACATTTTTACCTTCATGTGCAAAGACTGACACAATAATTTTCAAGATGTTCACTCATTTAAAATTTAGTCTCTAGGCTTAAATAACAGTTGGTTGGATTCTTACTTTATGGGAGACAATGAAGTCCCTGGAGATTTATTAATGTCCTCCTTCCCTTGCACAAATTGACTGCAAATCATATCTTAGTAAAAGACTCGTCTCTCCTCCATTCTGGTTGATTAACTAGAACCATTTAATCTTATTAAACACAGATGACATTTCTTTTTTCCTTGCATCTACTCCAAGCTAAAGATCAGGAATGCAGTCTTCTGGAAGAAATAACAAAAGAACATCAACAAAGAGCTGAACCTGGTGTCACAGTATCCCAGGACTTGCACCCCCAGGTCAGGTTCCCCTGTGTAAGCTGCCTGTGGACCTTAGACTGAACCAAGTGACTGAGTCAGAATCTCTAGAGTGGTTGTGGTTTGGATTCTAGAACAAAAATCAGCAAACTAGAGTTCTCAGGACAAATCCAACTGGCTGTTGGGTTTTTAAAATAAAGTTTAATTGGAACACAATCATCTTCTTTGGGTCACTATTATCTATGACTGCTTTCCTGCTCCAAGGACAGAGTTCAACAGGAAATTGATCAAAAAGCACACAACTTTGTAGAAGTGGTATACCTTACCCAAGATTAACAAAACCAAAATTAACAACTTAGGACTAAATGGATGAAATAAACGGGTATCATTGTGATTAATGGATATTATTGTGATTCATATCTTATTTCTGTTAACATATATCTGCACAAACTGGAATGAAGTTTTTAAAACTTTTAACAATGTTTGTTTGTTTGTTTGTTTTTTTGTTTTGGAACTAGGGATTGAACTCAGGGACACTCGGCCACTGAGCCACGTCCCCAGCTCTATTTTATATTTTATTTAGAGACAGGGTCTCACTGAGTTGCTTAGGGCCTTGCTAAGTTGCTGAGGCTGGCTTTGAACTTTTGATCCCCCTGACTCAGCCTCCCAAGTCGCTTGGATGACAGGCGTGCGCCACCACGCCCGGCTTAACAATGTTTTATTAAACCCAATATATCTCCAAGATTAATATTTCAGCTAAAAAATACTAATAAGATATTTTATCTTTTTTATTGTATTTATTCAAATCCAGTGTTTATTTTATACTTACAGCACATGGAAATGCTCTTTCAATGTCACTCTGTCTCAATTGAGCCTTCACATTTCAAAAATTTTTAAAAATCCATGAGATCTTAATACAGATTATAAGTTAACATGTCATCAGGATAATTGAAGAACAACTGTGCAGATTATAACAATATATACTGATTGGCCTTATCTACAAAGCAATGATAACCAAGGATAAAAGGAAAGTGCCTTCACAAGTTCCTTTATTTTTTGTGCCCAAATGTATGGTTCCATAAATTTGAAAGGGAAAAGATGGACTCAACAATTATAATCATGTAGGTTATTTACTACCAGAATATAATTGGATATTGACTATGCCAAAAATTCCATTTAATTAAATATGTGTTAAAGAAAAAAAATATCCAGTGACTCTTACTAAAGCACAGGTAGGCAGACATTATTTGGGACCATCATGACAGGTATAGGGACCACGGCAACAGGGTTGCAGTTGGGGAGACAGAGTGGACTCTGCTCTGAATAGAGCAGGAGACAAGGAGCAGGGTGGGTGTCTGTGGATGGAAATGACTGAGAGGAAACGTCAGGGTTAAGGGGGATTCTGGTTTAAACTGACCTAGCAGGATTCTTGGGGTAGACATGTCAGGGTGATCAGATGTGGAGAAGGAGGACCCTGGTTAGGTATTGAGGATGGGGGCAGGAGGGTTCTTGCTAACTGATTTGTCAAGGCCATCTGCTAAAAATGGATTTTACATGGAAAAAACACAGAAGGGAGGAGGTTCAGAAGCCTGACTATTGTTTGGTTAAGCAAAGAGTCTGTCATGCGATAAGCTCACTGTTAAAAAAGGAAGGCCACACTTTACATGTCAAAAGCACATCTATAGAATTTGAGAAAACACTGGTATAGCTTTATGACTTATGAAATTCCAGTCTTACAGGTTGTGGATAATTTCACTTCCTGGCAGGCCAGGAATATTAATGATCACGGAGATCTTAGAGAAAATAGTTCTGATAAGGACTTCCCATGATTACTTCACACATAAAAGTAATTTCCAGTTATATGCAGAGGTGCATAGCTGTAATCCAAGCTACTCTGGAGGCTGAGGCAGGAGGATCCCAAGTTGAAGGCCAGTCTGGGCAATTTTTCAAGACCCTTTCTCAAAATTAAAAACGTTTTTAAAGGGCTAGGGAATGTAGCTCAGTGGTAGTGTGTCACTGGGTTCAATATCCAGCACGGCAAAGCAATCATAACAATAAGAATTCCCAACCATGGGCTTTACAAAACATCCCGACAGAAGTTCACGGTAAAACTTTAATGAGCATTTGATTTTGGTTTTGCTAACCATAGAAAAAGAAAATATTTACATATTAATGGACAGTGCACTTATACCAATTGAAATAAATATTGGTCAAATAAACGAAAATATCAACTTGATAGAACTGAGTCAGAAAATTGTTAAGCAACCAGCATGGTCCAATCCATGACTCAAAGGCAAGAACTTGCCCACAGAGAAGAGAAATCGGTACAGGCAAATCCTGGCACTTTGGTCTCTTTCATTCATGACTAAGTGCCACTGCAGGGAAGAGGGGGACAACCTGAATCTGGAGAAAACCCCAAAATAATGGGTTAGGCTGTCAGGTGGGCTCTGGACTCCAAAATTACAAGCCTTGACCATTTCTCATAAGTATGGAGTCATTGGCAAAACAGTTTTATCCCTGCGTTGGGCCATGCTGGGTGGCAGAGCAATGTGTGAGAAGGCCACAGATTGCCACATGAGCAAGGTAACCTTGGTTATCTTTTTTTCCCTGTAACTATTTGCTGTTCTGGGTTCGATGAGCCAGTCTTCAAAAGTCTGACTCCCCTTCACCTTTCCTAAGAAATTGTTTTCTCATCCAAATATTTTTGCCTCTGAGTCTGTGACAGCATCTACTGTGTGCTGCCACCAACACAGCTGAGGATTTAGAAAGGAATTTCAACTCCCATCTGGCAGCAGCTCACCACCTGGAGGAAAAGCCCTGACTGCAAAAAGAGAGCTTCCTGCTCAGGTATTTGGTGGGGCATTAGCTCCACCTCAGTTTGCAATGACACTCCATGCAAGAGGAAGAGATTCTCAAAACAACACCCCATGAAAGAGGAAGAGATTCTCAAAACCATTATGCCTGAGAAGCCATGGCAAGGGTCCTAGGAACAGGTCCTGTGAGGGATGGCAGTGTCCACCCATGAACTCCTTCCTGATCCTGCATCAAGCACCATGCCCCACCCTCTGTGCTTCAACCTCTCTTGAATTCTCCCATGACAGCCTCTTCCTGCCCAAGTTTTTTTCTATTCCTCCTGACATGCACCTACCAGGAAAAAAAAAAAAGGTGCAATTAGAGCCGCATTGGGTATTAATGAGAGAGGCATGAAGCTCTCTGACAGCCCCTGTGGAGTCCACCCTCCCCAGTGAGTCAGCCTTTCCTGGAATGAGGAGCTGCAGTCTGAAGGAGGAGGAGGATAAACTGACTGAAGACGAGCAGGTGCCCGAGGCATCTCCAGGGGCTGCTTGCAGTAGTGCAGGTGTGCCCAGCTGCGCACTGTCTGCCCGTGCCAGGCTCTTTTCAGTGTCTGCCTAGCAAACAGCCTTGAGATGGAAATAGTGTCTCCCTCTGGAGTTGTTTACTGTCCAGAACAATTAAGATAATATCTCTTTCCAAAGACAAGGTGAGGCAGACTTCACTGCTCACTGTAGATCTGAGTTCCTTAAACTGTGGGTTCCTCTGCTGTGATGTAACCTGCTGAATGGACAGTATCTGCTCAGCTGCTCCAGCGTCACTCCCATGGGACCTGGCCACTGGGAAGTGGCCCAAACATGAGGTCCATGCTGCTTACTCTGCCATGAATGATAAAAGTCCTTTGCTCCCCACCCCAGTAGAATCTGCTAGCATTCATGAAACTGCCTACCTATCTCGTTAGTTTGCAAGAAGCATAAAAACAGGCAAGTTGATGGCATACACAAAGGCCCTGTGGTGGAGAGAGGAGAAAAAGCATATGGCGCGGGAAGAAGCCATGCTTGGAGGAGTGTGGGACGAGGGAGCATGGCTGGAGATGAGGTATGGGACCTTTGGTCAGTCCTGCTGAGGCAGGCCGAGGAGTGTCTGGACTCTTAGTTGTGTCCCTGCCACTTACATGGAGAATGTGGAATTAATAAACTGAGCCCAAAGGCTCACAGGACAACCAGGCATGACCAACAGAACCTATGAGATGATCTTTAACAAAGGCAGAGAGTAATGGCAGAAGGTGCTCTTTTCACATCCTGTCGTCTGCTGGAAATGTCTGCCTGCACACACTTCTCCGTAAGTGTGTCAAGGAGGTCCCTGCAAGGAGGTCCTCCTCTCGGTGCTCCCGAATGAACATGGAACATTGTCTGTCATTGCTGTCAATCATCTTAAAGGAAAAGGTGGTGACCCTTTAGTACTCACCAAGCACAGATGCTCAAAGAACCATTTCTAAAGGGCTCATCTTACAGCAAAGGGAAGGGGCTGTTGGAGTTTCAGAGGAAGGGAAAGGGAGGGTCAGGAGAGACCTCTCCAGGGGAGGCTGCGAAGGAGTGGATAGCATTTAACTATGACCTGAAGGTATTGTAAAAATAAGGGGACTTGGTTGGGAAGCCCTCAGACGCATTCTGACTCAGAGTTCTGAACTCCTCTTCACTCGCAGCCTATTAAGTAATGTATAGCCTGCAAAGAATGCAGTTGTCTTGGATCTTTGGCCAAAAACGGGCCAAACCCTGCAGAGCCTCATCAAGCAGTGTGTTTTGTGGTTGTGTTCTGTTTTGTTTGGGGCAGCTCGGGCGTGGAAATCAGGCTCGAGGCATGTCCACGAAGCATCCCACCACTGAGCTGCACTAGTGATGGGAAGTCACGGAAGGATTTAGAGAGGGGCCACCTCACTGGGCTGGGATCTCAAAGGCGTCACTGAGAGAGGAGTGGAGATTATTGATTTCCTGAGATTCTCTGGGCCGCTGCTCCTGGGAGGCATCATATTTACTCCTGTGTTTACTCTGCGGTACTTCCCTGCAGCCCCCCCCC
>JAJEJO010000768.1:491055-519503 GCA_020662805.1 Glaucomys volans | reverse complement strand
CCCCCCCCCCCCCCCCCCAGTGTACAACCATCACTGCTGGCATTTCAGAAAGAGAAAAAAAACAGCATAGGGCTCAGAGCATCCTCAGGAATTTCCCTCTCCTCTCCCAGCTTCCCCATTCAATGAACAGCATATAAATTGCCAAAAGGAAGAGATGGGGGACCCCCTCCCCACCCACCTTCAAGACTTTCTGGCCCTTACCTGGACTCAGGTCAGCTGTGGGAACAGCCAGGAGACAGAAGGTTTGTGGAAGGGGAGGTCAGGCAGGGTGACAATAGCCGCCTTGTTCCGCTTATGTGGCTTACATAACTCAATTGTGCCCTGTTTCAACCTGGCCAACAGCCTGGACTGAGGGCTGGAGATAAAGAGGGAGAAGCTGCCAGAAGAGCCGGGAAACTGCTGGAGAGAAGTGAGAGTGGAGGGACAACAGGAAGAAGGTTCTGGAAATGCATCTGAGTCACACCGCGGGAACCCCCAGTCATCATGGTGCCTCCTCTGCTGGCAGGTGCCTCCTGAAGACCTGGTGCAAAGTTTCCAAAAGTCCACAGTTTCTCAATCCTCCTGTGGTGGCCTGCAGGCTCCCCCACCCCCACTCACAGGCCTCATGGTTCCTTCTTTGGCACATGCTTAGTTCCTGTAAAGGGAACGGTTTGGGGTGTGGGGGAGTGGAGTGGGACCAGTATAAATAGGAAGTGTGGATCCTGGGAAAGAGGCTGTCTAGGCAGCTGAGCATCAGGAGCTGCTGGGCACTGGGAAGAGGCTGCCTCTGCCCTGCTCTGCTGCAGCCAGGATGGGTCTGATGGTGGCTCAGACAGGTCTCTGGGGCGGCCGTGCGGATTGGATCAAGTGGGGATTGTGGGTTTCCAGGAGGGAGGGCCCAGACACCCCACAGAGCCATTGGTCCCAGCCTCCTGTCTTTGGGGTGGTGGAGAACAGCAGGGACTGTGGAGCCAGGGACAGGAGAGTGGAGGCTGGTGTTAGGGCGCTGATTGTCTGGGGAGGGGCCGGGAGGAGGTCAGATGCACTTGCAGGGAGTCTGACCCTGAACTTCCCTTTAGGTTTTGCGGTCCTGGTGCTGCTCCAGTGCTGTAAGTACCCACCCCCTTCCCATCCCTACCTTGAGTCCTTGAGTTTGGTGAGGGTATAGCCCTCATGAGAAGGAGGCCTTGGTACAGGGAACATTCTTCCAGTTTCTTCAGTGACCCTGATGGCTTGGAAATATTTGCATTAGTTAAACCAAGGGGAAGGGGTTATGGATATGCATCATATTACTCACTCTTTCATAGATTTTAATTTTTTCAAAACCACACACTTTAAAAATCTCAGGTTCAGTGAATAGGAGACAGAAGCAACCACTGTCAGGGGCCTAGTCACCACGTGGACAAGTGATGCCCACTGGCCTTTGTAACCAAGTGGTCAGAAAGGACATTATTTGCTGCAGGGAGAATTAGAATGAGAGGAAAGGAAGAACCTCCTGTCTGTTGTGATGCTGTGCCACAGCTTTGGCACTGCCATTCTGGGTGGCTCACAGTCAGGGACACTTCCACCTGAGCACAGAGAAGAGACAGGCAGAGCCCCTTTTGGATCAAAGACCTCAGAGCAGGTCCAGAGGCTGAAAGCCAGGGCGTCTTCTGACACTGGCTGTCTTGGGCCAGTCCCTGCCCTCCCCCAGATCCACTGCTTCCAGGAGGCTGGGCCTGCCCTGCATGGAGGCCTAACTCACCTTTACCCCCACATGGCAGGTTTCCGCCTGCAGTGTGATCTTGTGCTGCTCTTGATGGGTTCCAAGCATCTCCAGGGAAGGCCCCATCTTTATCACATAGGGAACTCCCTAGAGGCAGGGGCCCAAGTCAGCTCCCTTTATTTAAGAATTCTCATTTTGCTCAGGATTCTGGCCCATTCCAGCCCCACCCCATCCTCAGCCCTGTTAGTGCTCAGCTCTGGGCTCGACTGGAGGGTCTCTGGCTGAATCCTGGCCCAGGTCCCACCCTGGATTTCTCCTTCAGGCTCTGCATACAAACTGATCTGCTACTACACCAACTGGTCCCAGTACCGGAAAGGTGACGGGAGCTGCTTCCCAGATGCCATCGACCACTCCCTCTGCACCCACATCATCTACAGCTTTGCCAACATAAGCAACAATGAGATTGACACCTATGAATGGAACGATGTGACGCTCTATGGCATGCTGAATGCACTCAAAAACAGGTTGGGTCACAGGTTGGCTGGAAGGAAGGACTGGAGGAAAGGGGGTAGCTGGGCTGGCCCCAGGGTAGGGCTGCTCTGCTCAAGAGAATGGATGAGAAACCCCAGGACCACCTCTGGGTGGAGAGCTGGGGGCCTCAGCTTCAATGGGAGGAGGTATGAAGGCAGGTGTTGGGCAGTGTTTGGGTGATGATGGGCAGGCTGGAGCACCCCTGGGAAAGGGGCCTTCTCCTTCCCCTAGGGGTGCCTCTCCAGGTAGCATGGAAAGTGCTGTGACCTTACTTTGCCATTCTCTGGCTCCTCCACTAGGGGCAACAAGAAGGGACAGCGTATTTCAGAGTAATGGCTATCAAGTCTATGACCTCTAGCCTGTAATCCCAACATTTTGGGAGGCTGAGGCAGGAGGTTCACGAGTTCAAAGCCAGACTCAGACATTCAGTGAGGCCCTAAGAAACTCAGTGAGACCCTGTCTCTAATAAAATACAAAAAAGGGCTGGGATGTGCTCAGTGGTTAAGGGCCCTGGGGTTCAATCACAGTACTAAAACAAAAAAAGAACATTGAGTCTCAGGGGCAGGAGGTCATCAGAGCAGAGACCTGATCCAGCCTCTCACTCAAAGCTAGAGCTTCACTACACCCGCCCAGACACGGGGACCCTTAGTGTCATCATGATTTCATTCCATCCCCGCCTTCCCCCTCTTTGCCCCACAGGAACCCCAAACTGAAGACCCTCCTGTCTATTGGAGGGTGGAACTTCGGCTCTCAAAGGTAGGACCTACTCCTGGAGCAGGAAGAAGGGATGGGAATAGGGAGGCCTGGCTCTTTCCACCCGTTATGGGGGGTATAGTGGCTCCAGGCTGGTTAGGTAGAGAGGCCTTAATGGTTGTTAGGGACCTGCCTCATGTGTAGCCAAGAAGCCAGAGCCCAGAGAGGGAGAAGGACTTACCAGGAGTCACACAGCAGGTTCACAGTGGACCTCCTGGTTCCCCACCCATCCTCTCTTTACTACCTCTCTGACCTGAAACAAAGAACTTCTGGGGCTATTGCCACAGGGCTGGAAGGAGGGGGATGGAAACTAACAGGAAAGTGTAGCAGGTGGGAGACTGAGAGGACTCCTTGGAGCAGGGGAAGGTGATCGGGGTGGGTGGTTTATCACAGCTCCCACTTAGCGCCTACTGGGTCAGGTACCCTTTCCCTCACAACAGCACTAGGGGGCATAATTTTGATCTCATTTTGTGGAGGAGGGAACTCAGACTTGGGTTTCGCCCTGTTTAAAGAGGCTGGCTAGTAGGTGGCTTGGAATCCAGGGGTGCCTGGCTCCGAGAAGTGTGCCTTTTCTGAAGTTGGAGGTGCACACCATCCCAACCAGGCCCTCCTAGAGCTGCATCAGTTTGGGCTCCCTGCTTCCCAGGTCCCAGAAACCCCACTAGAAGGCCCGGGCACCTGACATATCCATGCTGAGCACACATGGGGGTGATTTTGGTCCTAGATTTTCTGAAATAGCCTCTAACGCCCAGAGGCGCAAAACTTTCATCAAGTCGGTGCCGCCGTTTCTGCGGGCCCATGGATTTGATGGGCTGGACTTAGCCTGGCTCGCCCCCGGACGAAGAAACAAGCAGCTTCACACCACCCTGATCAAGGTACTGGTCAGGTCGGGCCGGGAGGTAGCAGAGACGCAGGTGTCAGGGAGTGGAGGGGGTGAGAAGCTGTCTGCAGCAGAGGACCTCCCAAGGACAGACAGAGGGACTTCAGCCTCCCAGCAGTGGGTTCCCAGGCCTCTGAGTCATGGAAATCTTACATAACAAGAAGACACTTTGTGACCCCAGGGGCAGGTGGAGGTGGAGTCTCAAGAGGCAGAAGGCCATGACTTAGCAGGGTACCCACCCCACACTGCCACTGTCAGTGAATATGGAGCATCCGTTGTCCATGGTTCAGTCTCAGACTGATACCACCTGCTAGGCAGCATAGATTGCAGCCAGGGGCACTCAGCTCCCTCTGGGGTAGCCCGAGCATTGCGGATTCCCGGGGCAGAGTGATCGACTAAACAAATTGTCCACACTACCAGTATAAATGTCTTCGATCTCATGATCTCACATACTGGCTAGAACAAAGCACAGACCGAAAGGCAAATGTCTCCCAACCACATCACCCACTGTTCTGATGGTCCCCCCAGGACAGGCAGGAATTGAGTGTTGATGGGTGTGCATGGGGTTTGAGGATGAGATTGGTCCAAACCATTCTTTTAGAAAAAAGACGAGTGGCCCTGTGAATGGGACCATGCTGGGGCTCTGTCATTTCCACTAAGCCCTGGGCAGATTGGTGGTCCAGCAGATGTGAAGCTGTGAGGGGCTGAAAGACCTTGGCCTCCCTCTCCAAGTCTCCCTCTTCCGCTGCCTGTCTCCCACGCAGGAGATGAAGGCCGAATTTGCAAAGGAAGCCCAGTCGGGAGCAGGACGGCTTCTGCTTAGCGCAGCAGTGTCTGCGGGGAAGGTGGATATTGACAGCGGCTATGACATCGCCCGGATATCCCAGTGAGTCTCCTGCCTAACGACTCCCAGAGGCCTCTGCAGACACCACTCCTTCCTCTAGCCTAGAATTCAGAGAAGACCCAGGAGACCAGGCTTCTAGACTCAGCTCTTCCAAAATCTGGATATGTGAACTTGAGCAAGTCACTTTCCCACCCTGTGCTTCAGTGTCCCCATCTGTCAAATGGAGCTTAAGTTCTGACCTTCCTTTTTCACTAAGGGTGTTGCTGATCAATTGAGAGAGTTTCTCCAGATGTATTTGGGCAAGGGAAGTAGAAAAATCTATACAAACCCACCAACCATAACAAAATATTTTCTCTGCGGCCAGCAGAGCAGAACAGAGTAGTAGGCCTGGGGGAGGAGGCATGTAACACCCTTCGTTCTAGAATGCTGGGAGTCTCAAGGTACTCCCTCCCATGCCTGCACACACAGGCAACCCTGTTCCGGTTCCCACCAATCTACCCTGTCCCCTTAGGAAGCCATCAGTCACGCACTGTCTTTCCCCAGAGCACAGGCAGGATAGTGAGAAACCTAGTAGGAAGGAAAAGTGACTCAAATGACTATAGAATCTCCCTTAGAATCTTAGAGTGTAGACTTGGTGTCTAAAGTGATCACTTGGTGGAAAGAGGTGGCTTTCAACAATTTGCCCCAGATTTCTGAAGCTCATAATCACGCCATCCACTTACAGTTGCCTTGCCAGTGTGCCTGTGGGGAACTTCCTCCTCCTTCCAGTGTTCCTTGGGTGACACCATCCTTTGTCCCTGCTCTTTCCTCACTGGGCTCTTTCCCTGCTTCACACAGGTGAGCCTGGCAGGAGTGCAGAGGCTGGGTTGAGATAGAGGCCAGACATGTGCTGGGGGTATAACAGAGAGGCCTGCTCTGGCCCTGAGTATACTCCTGGGACCCTGAGCTCACACCTTGGCATGGCCCAAGGGAAGTGGGCCAGCAGCCAGGAAGCAGTCATCGGGAACTTCTGGGCTTTGGGTTAATGGCCTATCTGTCAACTGCCTGCTTCCCCTGCTCACCTCCCGCTGGGGCTTTGGATGTAAGATCAAGAGCTTTTCTAATTTCCCACCTCACCCTCCATCCCTTCCTTCTAGACACCTGGATTTCATTAACACCATGACCTATGATTTCCATGGAGTCTGGCGCAGGACCACAGGACATCACAGCCCCCTGTTTCGAGGCCAGGAAGATGTGGGTTCTTACAGATTCAGCAACACTGTAGGTACCCAGAAGGAGAGAGTGGGGAGGGGGATCATAAAGTCCTGCCATCTGCTAGGGCTCACACGCCAACCCCTCTGCTCTTAAGGACAATCCTGAAAGACAGGTGTTATGAGACCCATTTTACAGAAAACTGAGGCCCAAAGTCTTCATTCTCCATGGCTCTGGAGACATGGCCTGTGGGGTGGACCGAGTGAAGTCAGGGGCAGAACAGAGGCTGCAAGTGGGGAGGTGGCTGTCTAGCTCCAACTTGCCCTTTGCTAGCTCTGCAGTCTGAGCCAGGATGATTTCTGCATCTGTCAAATAATAATAATCCCTTCCTATGTGTAAAGGGAGCTTTTCAATAATGAAACGTTAAAATTTGTTTTAAACTGACACGATCAGTTCCCAGAGGAATGGGGAATCCCAGACGCATCTTGTAACCACTACCTCACCTGTCACAGTGGCGTTGTTAATTGTAACCCTTTCCCATCCCTGGGCCGCCAGCCCACCTAACTGCTCCTACCGTCCCGGCTCTATCCCCACCCAGGACTATGCTGTGGGGTACATGCTGAGGCAGGGGGCCCCAGCCAACAAGCTGGTGATGAGCATCCCCATCTTCGGAAGGAGCTTCACTCTGTCTTCTTCGGAGACGGGTGTTGGAGCCCCAATCTCAGGGCCAGGAATGCCAGGCCGATTCACCAAGGAGGAAGGGTTCCTCGCCTACTACGAGGTAATAGAGCTGGGGGAGAAGCTAAGATTGTCTCAACACCATCAACAGCCGTGGGGAAGGGGGTCCTTCCACCCCACTCAGTGGCCCAGTGGTAGGCACCCTTGGGTTCAACCTCCAGTACCACCAAAAAATAAAAAGATGGAGGAGGCAAAGCCCTCAGGCAGCTGAACTCTGGAACATTTGCATCTGTTTTACATAAATTTGCATGAAGTCAACAGCTTGCAAACCCACTGAGAGCGAGGCTGCAAGATGAAACAAGGGGCTGAAAGGGACTGGGGGAGTGACTTCTCTGGGTGTCCTGCAAAGTCTCCCTGTTCTATCTATGTCCCCTTCTCTGCTCAGATCTGTGACTTTCTCCATGGAGCCACAGTCCATAGAATACCCGGCCAGCTGGTTCCCTACGCCACCAAGGGCAACCAGTGGGTGGGATACGATGACCAGGAGAGTGTCAAAAGAAAGGTAGGTTCACAAGGCCACACCCCAAGACAAAGAGGGAGAGGGAAACCTGTCCCAAGCAGCCAGATTCAGTCTCCTGCCCTAAGGTCTGGGCTGTGTGTGGTGGGGGTCTCCGGGGCCTGCTACCCCCTCCCCCAGGAATAGCATTTCCCCCATACATACCCTGCCCTGGAGGACCCAGCTCTTCCCCCTCTGGACCTTCCTCTCCAGGTGGAGTACCTGAAAAACAAGCAACTGGCAGGTGCCACGGTGTGGGCCCTGGATTTGGATGACTTCCGGGGCTCCTTCTGTGGCCAGAATCGACGTTTCCCTCTCATCAATGCCATCAAGGATGCACTCGCGGCAGCTTAGCCCTGTCCTGCACACAGTGGGCTCCAAGGACGCCCCACACCCTCTGGTTCCAGCTGGCCAGGAGCCTGATCACCTGCACTGCTAGTCTCCCATCTGAGCCTCGGTCTTCCTCTCTGGCAACCTGTGCCCAGCGAGGGCAACACCACTGAGATGCACGCTTGGTCCTGGTGGACAAGGAAGTCGGGTGGGGCTGTGGGGTCACTGAGGGTCTGGGGACTAGCACAGTATAAGACCCAGTATCAGTACCTACTCGTTAGTGAATGGAAATGCTCACTGACCCCAAGCTTGGCACAGGGGAATTTCTTCAACTTGTTTACCCCCAACCCTCCTTATCAAAGGACACCATTTTGGCAAGCTTTACCACCAAGTAGCCAAACATCCTACAAGACTCAGTTGCCATACTAATTATACCGTCTGCAAATCCCAAGTTGAAACCTTCGTTTAGGAACATAATCATGTCTCCTATGCCACTTCCCTTTCCTAATTCCACAGCTGCTCAGTAAAGTACAAGAGCTTAACAGTGTATTGCACTTGCTTCAGTCTGTCTTGGTGGCACCCTGGACCATTGCGCTTACCTCCCCGAATCTTTTCTGGATTCCTGTCTCTGAGGTTTGGAAGCCCTGAGCTTTCAGAGGTGAGGCCACCATGTCCTCCACCAGGATGCAGGGAACTCCAACGGGAGGTAGCATCCTTAGATTTTCCTGCCTTGGACTTCACCCAAGCATGGCTGATGGCATTCCAGACTTCCAAATTAAGTTTCTTGTTGAAAGAAGCCATTTGTTTCCTGAAGACTAGCAGACACTGGGAAGGAATCCTTTTAATCCCAGCATTTCATCTCTTCTGGCCCTCGGGAAGGTGATGGCAGCTGATCACAGGATGGGGTTAGAGAGCACTAACCCTAGACCCTCAGCACCACCAGAAAATACATATGTCCTCTCATGTACCTTCCCTGCCTCCCAGGGCTGGAGCCTCTGCAAGGCTCCTGAGGGATGGCCTTCTGGCCTCTGACATTCCCAGTGACCTGCAGTTCAGTAACTCAGGGGCAGCCCATCCCATTGCTGTGCTGAAAGCCAGGTCTGTCCCGGTGATCACCTTGTCCCTAGCCCACTGTCCTTGAAGTCCCTTCATGCACACTCATCCCCTGACCCATGCAGAGATCCAAGCACCCCTGCCTAGCTGGCCTGAGGTGGGGGTGCCAGGGGAGGCTGATGGAATAGGATACCTAGAAAAACAGTTTTCCATCCTTTATGAGGGGGAGATGCTCTCACCAGCCTTTGGTGAATTTCCAGGACTCTGGAATGACTTTATCCAAAGAGAGTCCAGATGCATACTCCAAAACTAAAGAGAATTTATTCATGGATTTCTTAATGTCTGGATTATCTGTGATTTGGGATAATCTTGAGTTGGCCTGATGGTCTGTGACTCTGATTTCAGGTATAAGGAAGAAAATACCTATCTGCTATCCTGAAATCTGAACCAGCTAGAGCAAGGCAGATGCAGCTGATTTCAAGGTCACAGCTCTGCTAAAGGCAAAGAACTTGGCCAGAGTCTAAGAGAGTACCTAACATTTCAGGGCTGGCCAGTGGCCAAGCATTCCCTAAACCTTTCCACTGCCTACCCTAGCACACAGGGTCTTTGAACCCCCAGGGCTGAGGACCTTTCTGAGCAGCCATCCCCGAGCCCCTAGGGCCACCCTTCCCCCAGTTTGGGACAGGCTCTCCAGGGCTGACTCAGGGTCCTGTTGGGTTAGTCACATTCACTTATAGCTGCACAGTCAGAGGCCAAGGATGGAGATCGGGTCTCCAGGGCCTGCTCCCTGCCCAGCAGGACACTGAGTCACCTGGCAGATGACATGGGCACCCAGGCAGGGCTGGACCCAAGGCACCCTGGGCTCTCCACTGCCACTCCCTGCAAGGACAGCTAGGGTTGAGAGGCGGCCACTCTCTTATGCATCCCTGTCCTGAGGAAGGGGGACAGTCTACATGTTGATGAGGATCCTAAATAAATGACATGCTTGCTTATTTTTAAATTGTGGGATACATGATACATACTAGAGAGTGCATAAAATGTAATTTAAAGAGTTACTACATATTGAAAACTCACATGACCACCAACAAGGGCAGGAAACAAAATCTTGACAGCACCCCAGGACCTCCACAATCACATCCAACCCTCTGCCTAGAGGCCATCACTACCTGGACTTCCATGGTAACCTTGTCCTGCTCTCCTTCATGGCTTACCACTATCAGTATACCTTGCAGAAGTGGCGTGTTGTGGCCTTTGGCATGTGAGATGAGACAGTTCTGTCACCAGGCTCCTTTTGTTCACCATTAGGTTTATGAGACCAGCTTTGTTTGAGACTGAAGTTTGTTCATTTGATTCCATATTTTGCTTTTTACCTGCATAAGTGCTCTCCAGTGGTTTGTCTGTCCTGCTGCTGAAGGACTGCTGTTTCCCCCCAGATTTTGACTATTACAAGATAATATTGCTGTGAACATTCTCATCCAGGCCTCCTGGGCTCACATGTGAGCGTTTCCAGGAGTGGACCAGCAAGGTCACTCATTAGGCGTGTTGTCCGTATCACCAGGCACTGTCTCACTTTTTCCGAAGTTGTTGCTCCAAACTATACCACGAGCTGCAGTGAAAGGTTTTATTCACCCCCTCCCACACGTGGCATTTTCTGGATATTAAATTATTACCAACATTTTTAAAAATAGATTTTCTGTTGAGGAACCTTTATTTTATTCATGTATTTATATGTGGTGCTGAGAATGGAACCCAGTGCCTCACACATGCTAGGCAAGTGCTCTACCACTGAGCCACAACCCCCACCAAATTATTACCGACATTTTATTGAATCAGTGACTAGGACTTGAGCCATACCTGCTTCATTTCCCATACTGGGCAGGCCTATGCCCATGTCCTGCTCTGAAGAGGCTGGAAGTTTCAGTGTTCCCCTCCAGCAGGTCCCTTTGAGTCTGCCCGCAACTTCATCCCACTCCCATCTTGGTAATGGGAAACTGAGGCCCTCAGCAGGGAGGGGAGGCTGGATCCTTATAAACCCCCCAACAAAGGCAGGAACCCAGGGGTTTAGTCCTGGCTGTGGTTTGAATGTCTCCTCCAAACTCACGATGAGATTCAAATGCCATGTCATAGTATTAGGTGGACGGGTCTTTATCAAGAGGTGAGGAGATCAGGCCACGGGGACACTGCAATCACGATGGACTAATGTCATTATCAGGAAGCAGGTGAGTTATCTCAAAATGGGTCCCTGATAAAAAGGATGGGTTCAACCCAATTTCCTCTATCTGTCTTGCCTGCCCTGTCAGGACACAGCACAAAGCCCCTCACCAAAGGTGGGTGCCCTGCTCTTGGACTCCCCAGCCTGCAGTACTGTGAGCAGATGAGCATCTCTTATTTATAATTCACCCTCTGAGATGTTCTGCTGGAGCAGTGGACATGCCAGTCATGGACAGAGCCAGTCCTTCCTGGAGGCCCAGGGCTGGAGGACCTTCTCCAGACAGCCCCACCTTGGACATCTCAGCTCCCTGCTTATCTAGGGCCCTCACCTCACATGGCACAAGGGACAGTTCCCAGGGCAGAGAGAACCCAGGGGCAAAGCTGGGAGTGAGTGCTCACCAGGGAGGCTGGAGCAAGCTGTCTGGACCCCAGCCCCTGGTCTAGAGACCCGCGTCCAAGTGGCCTCATGGAGGCCAGGCTCCCAGAGCCGACCAGGCGTCCTCCTCCAAACAGCAGCTCTGTCCCATTGCCCCAATCCCCGGCACTGGTCCTAATGATGTCCCAGCTCACCTATCTGTGCCTGCCCCTAGCCAGGAACTGGCACCCTGGCTGTGAGGTCCAAACAGGGTGATGGCAAGGTAGTGCGCTCCTCAAGGGGCCCTGTGGTTCCTCCCCCAGAGCTATTCCTGGCCTGGGCACCTCCCCACCCCACCCCCTGTCCCCCTGCCTGACCTGACCCCACAGCTGGGAATCATTGGCTGGGGGTGGGGCAGCCCTGACTATATAAGCCTGGACCTAGGTGTCCCAGACACCCTGGAGGCCCAGACCCTCCACTGCTGACCCCTGCACACTCCAGCCTCACCCCCACCCAGCCAAACAATGACAGGAAAGGCCACCTCCGAGGCCACTGGTCCAGAGGAGACGGTGTCTGAGTCTGCCAGTGTGCCCATCACAGAGCCTTCCGGAGAAGTGGCAGCATTGGAGACCAAGGGAGAAGAACAGGCTCAGGAGCCACAGGAGCCTGCCTCTCAGGCACCTGCTCCCACAGCTCCCAAAGCCACTAAGCCTGCACCCCCAAGCGAAGGTGATCACAGGTGGGGCCGGTGGAGGAGGGCGGCAGGCATGCTCAGGGCCATGAAACTCTTCATCTCATCCTGGTTTCTCCCCAGATGTCCCCAGCGCACCCCTGCTGCTGACCGTGGAGGATGTGAGCAGCAGCTCCGTGACCGTGAGCTGGGAGCCCCCCGAGAAGCTGGGGAGGCTGGGGCTCCAAGGCTATGTGGTGGAGCTCTGCAGAGAGGGAGGTAAGTGCTCAACCCAGCAAACGGCCCAAGGCAAGTGGCCAGGAGGGCAGCGGGGACAAGTCCAGTCCCAGTCTGGGGGCAGGGGAGGGAAGAGGACAAGCAGTAGTTTCCTCAGCCCCGCCCCCACTTCTAGCTGCATTGGGGCCCTCTTGAGGCAGGGGATGTCCAGGAACCTCAGGAGCCTCACTTTCCAGCTCCAGGGAGCCTCTGAGTAACAGAACTGAGCTGCTCTGGTGAGAAGGAGGGAGGTGCCATGCAGAGGGAGGCCCGAGGTGGAGAGCAGAAGGAATGCAGAGGAGAGTGGCAGAGGAAGAGCTGGTGAGGAGAGCCAGAGGATGGGAGCGTCAGCCCCATTCCTGCAGCCTCCACTCCTCTCCACCTCAGGCACCTTCATCCTGTCTCTGCCCCTACCTTGCTGTGTGACCCTCAGTGGGTCTCAGCAACCCCATCTATGGCCACCATTCCAGTGGTCTAACACCTCATGTCTTTGATGCCACTAGAAATGAAGAATTCAGGAAAGGGGAGCAACAGGGAAACAAGGCCCAGAGAGGGAGGTCAACTTCCCCAGATCACCATTGAGAAGGGATGCCCCATGGAGAAGAGTGGCCTTGACCATGTCACCAAGACCTCACACACTCTCCATTCCCCTCAGCCTCAGAGTGGGTACCTGTGAATGCCCGGCCCATGATGGTGACCCAGCAGACCTTGCGGAACCTGGCTCTAGGAGACAAGTTCTTCCTGCGTGTGGCTGCAGTGAGCTCCGCGGGGTCCGGCCCCCCAGCTGTGCTGGACAAGCCTGTCCACATCCAAGAAATCATTGGTAAACCTCACCTCTCACTCCCCAGCCCCGATCTAATGGAGAAAATGAAGCCACGGGCAGTGAGACCCGCAAAGCCACCTCCCCACCCACACACAGTGGGAAAACCACATGCTTCTGCCACCTTGACCTGAGAAAGTTCCAGGCTCCTTAGCTTCCAGGAGCCTCTGGGGAAGTCACTTCCCTGAGTAGTCCAGCCCCAAAACTTTGGGGAGCGGCTTCCTGGTGTCCAGAAAGAAAGCTCAGGTCTCTGGGTCACCTGTCTCAAGTCCCAGTGCTAAGAGGCCATCTGTGTTCCTTCTAGTCAATCTTAAGCCCTCCAGTGGCCATGAAGGCTCATTTTCTGCCCATTACCTGTGGCCTGGGTTCCAGATCTCTCCCAAAGGTTCTGGAACAGAGAGAAAGCCTGCTGCCTCCGTTCTCCCAGAGCCCTAGTGGGAAGGGGAAGGGGCTCTGCAAAAGGCCTATGAGAGCTTCTCCATCCCCAAAGGGCAGCGCCTCACTGGGACCTGGAGGCAGCTGCTGTCCCCATTGCTAATATTTCTATTTGCAGGGTGCATTAGCCTCAATCCTACCCTCAGTACCCTCCCAGAACTGATCAGGTTTCAGTCTGTTAATGGCAATGAGTCATTTGGTCTGATCTCAGGTCCCTGGGGACAGTGCAGGGCCCCAGGGTGAAGAGAGACACAGGCAAACAGGTGGCTTGAGGCTTTCTCCATCTTCTTGTTCTTCCACCAGGGGGACAATGGTTCCTGGTGGAGACTGGGAGCAGAAGTCCCCCATTCTAGAGTCATTCAGAAGGAAAAGGTATCAGGCCACAGGAGAGGTCAAGATTGGATTCAAAGAAATATTCAGCCCTGAGGCCTGAGAGCTTAGAACCACAGACTGTCACGGTTCGTGCATCCCAGCCAAGCAGATCCCAAGGGACCTAGGGACTCTCTAAAGGTCACCCAGCTCTTCAATGGTGGTCCCAGATTCTAATGTTCAGAGGAGACTATTCATACCCCACCAGCCTATAGGGCAACTTCTCTGGTAGTTTTCAAAACCTCGGGACATTCCCAGCCTTTGGGTCTGGGTGAGACATGACCCCACGTGGCAGCTCCAGGATAGCTGTGTTGACTTTAGCCTTGAGATGCCAGGAAGTCCTCCTGCTTGGGGGATCCCGACCTTCCCCCAGGGCCCCAGGGAGTTCAGACTGAGGCCTCTGAGGCCTGGCGCTGAAGGAGCCAGCCAGACTCAGCAGACTCAGACCTACCTCTCCATTAAAATTCCTCTGGCGGAAGAGGGGGGAATTTCCTGGAGAGAAAAGGAGGAGAAGGCCACAGACAAGCGGGGGACAGCCAGGCTTCTTGTGGGAGAGCAGGGTGGGGTGGGGACCCTGTCCAGGATCCTCAGCTGCTCAGCTGTCCCTCCTTGGCCACCTGGAGCTGCCAAGCATTCCTGGACTCCTGCAGCTGCCCCTAGAGCATTCCACGCCTGAGGCTCCCGAGCCAAGTGCACGCTCAGCTAATCCTTGGAGACACAGTGTTCCTTCTCACTGTCTCCTCCTTCTCTGCCATCCTTCGTGCCACCAACCAACTGCTGCCACCTGTTTGCTGCTGAGGAGCCTCTGTTCCAGTCCCGGCACACACACACCCTCCCCACCCCCCAGGGGCAAGGACGGCGGCTGTGTCAACTTCCCTTGGAAAGTTCAGTGACTCTAGTGGTTGCACCTGATTAGATGAAGGTTAGGAAGGTGGTTTTGAGCCATAGCAGGGGGCCGAGGTAGGACTTCAGGAAGGACTTTTCCAACCATGAGATTAAAAGACTGGGAGGGGCGACAGAGAGAGAAGGGAGCATACCTTCTCTGGCCTCATTTAGACCAGGAAAGACCCTAGTCCTCCCGGTAGGGTTGGGAGGCCAAGGACTGAGCATAAGAAAGTTTTACAGGGCTTCTCTGAAAGTCCTAGGCTGGGTGGGGCGCAGGGTGAGCAGGAAGACTCCCTCCGGCCCTGGGAGTACAGTCCCACAGGTGCAGCGCCCGCTCCCCTCCAGGGGGAGCCAGAGAGCCAGCAGGGCCCATTTGGAGCTTGAGAATGCTTGGGCTGCAGGGCAAATCCCAGCCTGGCAGGGTCAAGGTGCCAAGAGAGTGCCGGGGATGCTTACCAGTTCACACCATGGAGGCCCTGACCTCCCTGGAACCTCCCGGCTTCCAGCTCCCCAAGGGCCTTAAGGGATTTGAGCCCCACACTCTCACAAATAAGAGCTTTGCCCTTCCCACAAGGAAATAGCCCAAGGCAGCCAGGCAGCCCTCCTGCCTTGCCAGAGTCAGCTGTCCCCTGCCCCTGGCTCAGAAGCCCCCATCCAGCTTCCCACTGTTATGCTAAGTCTAGACTCTTGCTTTCATGTAGAGCCCCCCAAGATCCGTGTCCCCCGCCATCTTCGTCAGACTTACATCCGCCAGGTGGGAGAGTCAATCAACCTTCAAATCCCCTTCCAGGTGGGTATGCCTCTACCTAGAGGGAGAGTCTGGGTGGAAACCAGAGTCCCAGCCTGGTCTGAGGTAGCTCAGAGGAAGCCCAGGAAATTTTAGGATCTCCTGGGGGTCTGCCTAGGATCCACCAAGAAGGCCTGGTCCTTCCTTGATCATGACTCAGTTGTGCTCCTCCAGCCTGTGGACTAGTAGGCGGGTCCCCAGTGCAGGCTGGACACCTGGAGTACATGGCTGGGGGCAGCACCTATGACTCCAGCTCCCACTGCCCCTCCTGAGAAGAGCCACAGGCAGGCTTCCCGGGCACAGCTCCAGACACCCTGGAGATGGAGGGTGGGGCTGCCAACACTGACCTGCACTCACCCTGAGGGCTCCCTCCCATCAGGGGAAGCCCAAGCCTCAGGCCTCATGGACACACAATGGCCATGCCTTGGACAGCAAGCGGGTAAATGTGCGCAGCGGGGACCAGGACTCCATCCTCTTCATCCGCTCAGCCCAGCGCTCTGACTCAGGCCGCTATGAACTCACTGTGAGGCTGGAAGGCCTGGAGGCCAAGGCAGCCATCGACATCCTGGTGATTGGTAAGGAGCCAGGGGAGACAGGACTGGTCCTCAGGGGCACAGAACCACTACAGAGCTGGTGGGGGCAGGCCAAGGGAGCGTGGCAGAGTCAGATCTCGGGTGTGGGGACATCGTGGCAGGCCCAGCCTCACGCTCACTTCCCTTCCACTGTGGTCCTGCAGAGAAGCCTGGGCCCCCCAGCAGCATCAGGTTACTGGACGTCTGGGGTTGCAATGCTGCCCTTGAGTGGACACCACCCCAGGACACGGGCAACACAGAGCTCCTGGGCTACACGGTGCAGAAGGCAGACAAAAAGACAGGGGTGAGGCCTGCTGGGGCAGAGCGGGGCCGGGGAGGACGTGGCTAAGGTGGATGTGAAGGCCCATCCCACTAAGAGTCTTCCATAAGACTCTTGCTCTGAAGACTACAAGGAGGGCTGGCTTGGATACCTGAGGCCTCTCAAACTCTGGAGCTGTTTCTGGGATCTGACTGTGCATATCGATTACCTGGGAACCTTGCTAAGATGCAGACTCTGATTCAGTAGATCCTGGCTGGGACTGAATCCTCAAGCCCCCAGGTGATGCTGAGGTTGCACATCTGCCAGTCACACCTCGGGTAGAAAGGCTTTAGAATTTTCTGAGATCCCAGGTGCCCCTTCTCCCACTTCAAAGTTCTTCAGGCCCAAAGCTGAGTGGTTTAACCTCCCAGGGTTGGGGACACAGAATGAACCCTCCTGGGGAGGGAGCTACAGGCTCAGTAGGGAGGGCGGCGACTAGGGTGAGGTGAGTGATGGGGCCGGGTCCCCACAGCAATGGTTCACGGTGCTGGAGCGCTACCACCCAACCACCTGCACGATCTCCCACCTCATCGTTGGCAACTCCTACTACTTCCGGGTCTTCTCAGAAAACCTGTGTGGCCTCAGCGACTCAGCCACCTCCACCAAAGAGCTCGCCCACATCCGGAAGGAAGGTAGGCTTGGCCCAGGCCAGAAACCAAGCCAGGGCCAGCAGCTCCTGCACTGGACTCTTTCCCTGTCTCTACCTTTTCCTCCGTGTCCCTGCATCCCCCGCTCTGGACTTCTCCTGGGTGCCTGCTCCCTGTTCCTCTGCCCTCCTTCCACTCCACCATTGTGTGTGAGTGTGCGCGTGTGCACATGTGCACACACCGAGTGGTTCTAAAGTAAGGGATGCAGCTGATTGGCTTTAACAAACACATCAGAGCGAACCCATGCAAACGAGCGGCGCCCTTGGGAGGCAGTGTGCTTGTTCTGAAGATGTGTGTGGCTGCCAACTTCGCAAAAGTCATTAGGTCCCACGCGCAGTGCCCCAAGGGACCTACCCTGAAGGGCAACATGTGCGTGATCTGTGGACTCCGGGAGTTTGTAACAGCAGTGAGCTCACGGCCCGAAGAGAGGTGAGAGGGGTGAGAGAGGTACAGCATTTACCACCTCCACCAGGCGCCCGGTGCTTTCAGTCAAAGGCTAAATTCCAGGCCCTTCTTCCTGTCACGCTCTGTGTCTAAGGACTTTCCCCACCCAGAGCGTGTGGGGGCTCTGGAAGGCCCAGGCTTTTTAACACCAGCCTGACCTGCACAAAATTAGGAAAAAAATTCTCTTTAATAAAAGGAAAGCCAGTCAGGTCTCCAAGACAGAGAGGGATGGAACGTGGTAACTTCCGCTGAGATCTGCTCACCTGCTCCCCTTTGCTGCGCACTCTTCTCTCTGCTCACCACCCTGACCCACCCGACTCCCTCTTGGCGTTCCTTGGCTTCTTTGACATTCCTTCCCTAAGTTCCCACAAACTGGCCATGCCCTGCTTCTCAAAAATCCTGAATGAAGTCAACCTTATGTGTTCTCCATATCTGCAACCTCAAATTCTCCCTCAAACTCAGATATTGCTGCCAAACCTAAAGGGTTTGTTGAGCGAGACTTCTCGGAGGCCCCCTCATTCACCCAGCCCCTGGCTGACCACACCTCCACCCCCGGCTACAGCACCCAGCTGTTCTGCAGTGTCAGAGCATCGCCCAAGGTGAGGGGGCCCTGGGCAGGTGGGAGGGTGGGGAGTGTGGTGCTGGGAGACCCAAGCATCTCTGCATGGGCCCGAGAGTGGTCCTTTGAGAACATCCTTCCCAGCTCTCCTCTGACTGTGCCCCCCAGCCCAAGATCATCTGGATGAAAAACAAAATGGACATCCGGGGTGATCCCAAATACCGTGCCGTCTCTGAGCAAGGGGTTTGCACCCTGGAAATCCGGAAACCCAGCCCCTTTGATTCTGGGGTCTACACCTGCAAGGCCGTCAACGTGCTGGGGGAGGCATCTGTGGACTGCCGGCTCGAGGTCAAAGGTGAGAGTTTGCTCTCTGGTGACCATACCATGGATGGGACAATAGGAGACGTTCCCTCTTTGGAGCTGGACTAGATGCCACTGAAAACTGAAAATTAAAGCAGGAGAGAAGTGGGTAGTACGGTTCCAGGTCCAGTCTCTGAATGACCTTCCAAGGGGGAAGATGGCCCAGGGGGGAGGAACATGTGACCTTGAACATCTCTGTTCCTTCCCCTCCTCCCCTAAGCTCTAACCTGCAGGATCTCTTCCAGCCTCAGCCACACACTGAAGAGCCTTGGGAGGAGACTGGTATGAGGAGACAGGTAATGACTGGACCCACTCAGTCTGCTACCCCTGGGGGGTGGGGGTGGGAAGGGAAGGCAGAAGTCAGCTCTTGGGACAATGCTGCAGTCATAGGCAACATCATGCATGCCCAGGGACATGCAGTGGCGTTGCAGGGCCCCATGATGCTGTGAGGCCTGCAAATGGGTGGTGTGGTAGATGGTTAGATAGGGGACTAGCCCTGGCTCCAAGAGACAAGCAGAGCATTCTCTTTAGGCCTGTGGGGACAACAGCCCCTGCCGGCTCTAAAGCTCTGGATAAGTGAGGAACTATCTAGAACTGTAATGGGCAGAGTTCAGCCCTGGGGCAGGAGGGAGGTGGCCTAGGAAGGGAAGAAGTGCTGCTTCCCACACCCCCATTTGCAGCTCTGCAGAGGAGCTCTGCTTCCTACCGTGGGGGCTCAGAAGCATGTTCTCTGCCAGGTCCTGCAGGCCTGAGGGGTCCATCCCCCAGGCCCAAAATCTAGCTCAGCAGATACCCAAGACCTGCGTTTCCATAGCAACAACTGATGGAACTGCCCCTTCCTGACATCCTCCTGTCCCCAGGGACTGGAGTCCAGAACTCAGGAGAGGGCCTGGCAGGCCCCAGGTCAGGCAATCTGGGCACCAGGGGGCCCGGAGGGAACAGAGATTGGAGTGCCCTGAAGAGTTGTGCCCTGAGGGAAAAGCACTCAAATAAAGGTGTGTGATGCTACAGTCTGTGGCCTCTGTGGCAGTGAGCGTCACCGCAAAGGGGGAGGCTGTGTCCTCATGAGTGGGTGGATTCACCATTGTGAAGAAGGAGACAGCAGAAAGGGTCTCAAAATGTCACATGGCACTTTCTGGACATGTGAATGGTCTGGATCTTGCTTTCTGATTCAGGGCTTGCTACCCCAAGTACGTAACTAGAGCAACAGACACACCTTCTCTGGAACCCTGCTTGCTCCGACGCCTCCACAGCCCTCACATCCCCTCTCCCAGCTTCTCCTCTGTCCCCCTCTGTTGTGTCTTTACTGCTAGTCTGTCTTGTTGCCCCCTGACAGTGGTGGAGGTGTGTGCTAGCAGTGTGCTCTCCATGAGGGGTCACGGTTTTTATTAGTCACATCAGCCTCCCTTGGGAGCCAGAGACAATCCACCTTCAACAGAGGAAGGGTCTAGAGTCCATATTCACACTTAGAACCTTGACAACCACCTCCCTTCTCCAACCCACCCTCCACCCAGGGGCTCCAGGCTTGGCAGGAGGTGAGTCAGTCCTCCTTCCCCAGACCCCTGAAGACCTGGATTCCATCTGCAACCCCGCTTCCAAAGTCCCTGAAAACTGAGTTGAACACTGGGATATGTAAAGGCCAGCAAGGTCCTCCCTAGAGGCCTCTCTCCTCTGGCCTATTCCAACCCGTGACATGCTGCCCTAGGAGTGCCCACAGTCAGCCCTGGGTCCCCCCAGATGCTTCGCTCACATCCTCCCTAGGCAGGTAGAATACTCCAAAGAGTGGTGTGTCTGGGGTTCTTCTCTTTATTGGGCCCAGAAGCAGCAGAGATGGTGTCACCTAGGAGGGTCCAGATCTGTCATTAAGGGCCATTGAAGCTTGGTGGCCCAGATGATGGGAAGTTACAAATTCACTGTCCTTGGAAGCTCTGGGCAAGGAGGTCTCAGTGCTGCCACCTGGTGGCTGCCCGTGGCCAGCTCCTACCACACCACACTCACCAGGCTTCTGAGGCCCCACTGAGGGTCCAAAAGGGCTGCCAGTAGAAAATAAAACAAACGTGAGACATGATTTCTGGACCCCCTCTTTCTGCCTCTTCCAAGTATAACCTGGGCTTCCCAGGGCAAGGAGAACAGGCGCCCTGGTGCCCAGCATGGCAGGCACAGAATCCTAGGAGGCAGAGATTGAGGCTCCTGGATTCCTGCTTCTTGGCAGCTCCCGGACACCTCCTACAGAGCAGGAGAGAGAGCAGGCGAGGACACCCCCCGTTTCTCTCCTTGTCTCCATCTCAGAGGGGATTCTCTCCTTTCCCCAAACTTGGTCCCGGACATGTCACCGACACCTAAGACCAGCAGACTCCTGTCTCACTGAAGGAGCCAGAGCTTCCTATCTCACCCCCCATGGCTCCTCCACAGCGGGCCCCTAGGACCTGCTCAGCCAGACAGCTCATGGGATATCAGGCAGGGGGCGCTCAAGACACTCTTCTCTGTCCTCAGGGCACCAGGATCTTTCCCTTGGGCTGCCCTCCCGAACCTCCGCCAGGACCCTGAGGTTCCAGGCAGCTAACTCCCTGTGGAGGGGCCCCTGCTCCATGGGCATCTCTTCAGACCCTCCCCGCGGCCATAGCCCACAGCCCAGCTGGGGAAGGGCTCAGGAAGACCAGTGGGACAGTGGGGAGGTGAGGGCTAGACTGAGACCCCACTGGGTGGGGGCTGGTGGGAGCAGAAGGCAGAGCTAGTTATCAGCCTTCTCTTCAGGGAGGCCCCCATCAATGGGGGGCTCCAGCCCGCAGCGGAAATGGTCATTCCAGATCTTCAGGAAGGTGACCCGGAACTTCTGGATACGGAAGGCATAGACAATGGGGTTCATGGCTGAATTGCCGTGAGTGAGGAAGATGGCGATATAGATGAGGATGCTGGGCTTGTGGCAGGTGGGGCAGAAGAGGGTGATGCAGTTCAGGATGTGCAGGGGCAGCCAGCTGAGGGCAAAAAGAAAGAGGATGAGGGCCAGCGACTTGGCAATCTTCAGCTCCTTCCCGTAGTACTTCTGCGGGTCGCCGGAGGAGGCTGACACCTTCTTACTGAGTTGCTTGCGGATCAGGTAGAAGACCTCCAGGTAGATGAGGACCATGAGGAGCAGTGGAGGCAGCACCCAGACAAAGAAGTTGAAGTACACCATGTATTCCATGCTGATGACCTTCTCAAACTCACACTTGATCACGGGCTCCCCGACACTGCCATTGGCTCGCCAGGCCCGTTCCACCTCGGGCAGGTTGTTCCAGCCAAACATAGGTGTCAGGCCAACCACGAGGGAGAGAATCCAGCAGCCAGCAATGGCCACTGCTGCCCTCCGCGGGGTCACCACCGTCTTGTACCTGTGGGAGAGGAGGGCAGGGTGTGAGGAAATGCTTCCCAGCTGCCATGAAGGTCCCTCCGAGGCTTGCCCGGCCCCTGGGGGCCTCCTACAGGAGGGTCCAGAGAGAGTGGAGAGGGATGGGTCTTTTTTCCCAAGGGCCAAGTCTTCAGTATCTAAAATTCAGGGCAAAGTTTGCAATGCACTGGCTTGTATCTCCTGCAGAAGGAGGGAATTCTGATTAATGATAAAAATAATAACAAAAAATAACCCAGGACCTCTTTTAAGAGTTCTAGGAGAATGACCAAATAAACAAGAGAGCTACAGATCATGACAGGAAAACAAACAGGATGATGTCGAGGGATAGCGCTTTCAAACCTTTCTCACATTGTGACACACAGAAGATGAAAAACATCTGGGCAACACATGAAGACATGAACCAGAGGTGATGGCCTCTCCTCCACCCAACCCTGAGGTTAAGGGTTTGAATATCTCCGGGGCTTCCCACTTGCCTCTAAACCATCCCAGCCAGCAGCCAGCCATAGTGTCCTCTGCCCACACACTGGCCTTGGAACAAGTGCCAAGGGCTGGGCCCGCCCAGTTCTGTGCCGAGGACCTGGCTGAGCAGGAGCAGCTTGCCCAGTTGTTATTTTCCAGTGCAGCCTCTGAGAGGGATGGAGCGCCCTCCTAAGCACTTATACAGCTCCTGAAATCTGGGGCAGGAGGGGGACCTCTGATTGTTTCCTCTGTCCTGTGCCTTCAAAATCTGCAGCTTTCCCCTTCTTGGGATGATTGCCCTCTCACCCTGGGTAATGATTCTTCTAGATCTCTTATGTGCTAAAGCCCACTAGCTCCGTGCAGGCAATGGGGATGGGAAGAGGGACCATTAGGAGAGCAAAAGAAGCCAGAAGACTCCTCCCTGCCCCATCTAGAAAACAAACACTAGAAGGGACTTTTGGGACTTGATATCTGACCTCTGCAACATTCCAATGGAGAAACTGCAGAACCTAGACAACTCCAACAGCTTTGGAGCACTGCCCCTTCCCTACTCTCTGATCCTTGTGTCCCCAAACCACCTAGCGGTCTTAGCTGATGAATTCATTTACACCTCACTCTCTTGCAGTAAGGGAATCCCATTCCCTCCTCCTCCTTGAATCCTCAATAGAATGGCCAGGACTGGGGCCGACACTGGATCAGGAGCCCCACATATGAGCCGTGGGTCTGCAGTATGCTACCTCAATTCCTCCTTCGTACAATGAGACCTACTTCAGAGGGAGAGGATAGAATGAGATAATAAATGTGCACACATCTAATAAATGTGTAAACATCTGGCCAATATTCCTCAGCCTGAGTTCTTAGCCTTCTGAGCTCCTAGACAAACGCGCGCCTGGAAAACCCCAGTGTCTCTAGATGCTCAGCAAGCCCAGCCTGAGCCCTGCAAACATCTTGCTCAGGTCTGGCTCCTAATGACCTCAGTGTTCCCTGCATGTCCTCCCAGGTTTAGTGAAAGAAGTTCTGAGCATGGGTCTCTGGGCAAAGATCAAAGGAACAGAGATCATTCTATGAGACATTGTCTTGTCTGTCCCCTGGTAGAGCATAGGGCCAGGTCCCCATGGTGAGCCCTTGCAAGGATGGGGCCAGAGATCCTGTCCCCATCACATCCGTAGTTTACATCACATTTATTATGGAGCCCTGCCACAATCACAACTCAGGTGAGCCCAGTAACCAGTGTGCCTGAGCCCAGCAGATAATGGATGCCCACAAAACAGAACAAAAGCTCCACCTGCCCAGGGCTCCTGACCCCAAGCCCAGCTCTCCTTCAGGGTCCAGGCTGACTGTGGGTCATGTTGATACAGATGATGGACAGGTTCAGAATATTCCTTGCCTATGGGGTTTAAAATGAGAATTACTGGACCCTGTTGAAGGTACATACCACTGAGAGACAGGGTGTAGACCAGGTGACCTCAATGTTGACCTATTGAGAGAGCGGAGGTGTCCATGGACAGTGTCCCAGACTGGGGGAGGGAGACAGCCACTTCTAGCTGGAGACGTGCACCCCCATCCCTCACCCTTCCCGCTGCTGAAAGCCCCTGGGGTTAAAGCTTTCCTGGGGCTCCTCCAGGACCAGGGCCCGGCCGACCTTGTGGCACAGGGTATCAGTTCTCATCTGTTTTTCTTGCTATTTTCTCCTTGGTGGGAAAGGCTGAGCCCAGGACCTTGGCTGCGGTGGGGCTGTCTCCCAGGGCTGGGGGAGACACTCACCTCTCCTTAGGCGTGGGAAAGGGAAGTAGAAGCACCCATGAGGTGGGGGGCCTGTGGAAGGTGACTCCAGTGCTTGTGGAGGTCTCTCCCCAGTGAGGCCCAGGCCCTCTCCATCCCAGGTGCTGTGCTGGAACCCACCAGAGAGGTGTCCACCTCAGGAGTATGCAGTCTCAGACCATGGAGACAGGGGAACACCAAGTGGGGTCTTGCCTCAGGCTAGCAGAGAGCAGACAGCTCCTTAAAGCTATGACAGAAAGAGCCAGGGCAAGCCCACTGTCTCCACAGTCCTACCATTATGAGATGTCCCTTTAGGTTAAGACTTGCCTTCTCCGTGTGTATTTTTTTGTAAATGACACCTCCTCCCTTTCTTTAAACAACTCTTTTTTTTTTTTTTTTACTTTACTTATTTGTTTTTATGTGGTACCAAGGATTGAACCCAGTGCCTCACTGTGCTGGGCAAGCGCTCTACCACTGAGCCCCAGTCCTAGCCCCTTCATGTGTATTTTTAAAAGCCAAGATAACACCATAGGATGAATTAGTGGGTATCATCTTATTGATGGGAGTAACATGAAAAGCTGGACACTGGAGCAATGGGGTGGCAGAGACCCCAAGTAGAAGGACCACTGAGGGAAAAAGTGGAAGCTTACAATTCAAACTCTTAGTGATGAGGTCTAGAGATCTGTGTCCTAATGGGACAGAGCAGAAGTCACTGCTTCTTCCCTGGACCCTGGCAGAGCTGCCATGAGAGGAGGGAGTTTCTGGGACTGAAAGACAAGAGTGAGCCGATAGATATCAATAACACACTAACAAGAGAGAACATTTCTTGCTGCTTTCTGTGTGCGGGGCATGGACTGCATAGACAGGATTTCACGGATTCTTCAGCATAACCTAGAAGCAGCAGCTGAGACTCCGAGGCCTGGGAAGCATGTCCCCATCCCTCACCCTTCCCTTCCCTCTCCTCAGTCAGGAAGAAGCAGAGATGGGATTTCTAAGACTGAGGTATGTCCGTGTCCAAAACCCATACTGAGCCATCTCTGCCTCTTTGGAAGATGGAGGAGGAGGAAGGTTGCAGTGTGGCGGCCCAGAGCTGAGGAAGGGAGCCATGGTGAGGATGGACGGTAAGCCTGGCCTGTTCTAGAAACCTCCTGGACCTCGTAGTTGTGAGGATGCCACCCCCATCCGCTGCTCTGCAGACTCCCCCCTCCCTCGAGGCCATCAGGCCCTCTCCCTGCCCAGGGGTTTAGTTGACTGTCTTATTCCCACTGGGACAACCAGGCAGTTTGGGCTCTCTCTCTCCCTGTCATTCATTAAACTGATACTCCTCGAGCACTTCTAAGGCCCAGGGACTCGGTGCTAGGGTTTCAGAATACAGAAGAGAACAGGTTCTCGTGAAAGTACCTGTTCTGAAGGCAGAGAGACATGCAAACAGACACACCAGAACATTCCAGAGTGAAAAGATCTATCAAGTGACTCCACAGGGCCCTGGGAGAGTGAGTGATGGGCAGGGCGTGCCACTGACTTGGGCTGAGTGAGCAGGGCTGTCTTTCTGAGAAGACAAGAGCCGAGAGCTACATGATCACCAGCAAGCAGCCAGGCAGAGAGCTGGGCAGAGCCTTCCAGGCAGAAATTTCTGCCAGGTAAAGGTGCTGAGGAAGGAAGAGGGCTGGTGTGGACAAGCCTTGGGAGTGAGGGCAAGAGAGAGGCTGTCTCAGCCAGACACGTGGGCAGCGATGGTCACCTAGGGCCATAGGAAAGGTTCTGAGTGCAGGGGAAAGCTGTTTTCAGCAAAGGAGGAATGTAATCGAATTTCTGCTTTAAAAAGAAAACTCAAGGTGCCACGGGGAGAATGTGTGGAAGCAGGAAATGAGCAGAAGCAAGAAAACCAATGCAGGGCCATTTTAGCCATCCAGGCAGGAGACAAGGGCAAGGAGCCCCAGTAGGCAGCAACGGATGGTGGGGAGAAGGGTGTGGCTTTGGAATATATTTGGAATCAAGACAAACAAGACTGCTCTGAGTGTGAATGCCTGGGAGAGGGAAAGAACCAAGTCGTGTCGGGTTTCTATCCTGACACTGAGTGAGTCTCCTGCCCCCGTCCCCTGTGCTGAACCCCACTGCACACCCCGGGGGACTACACACCACCCATGCAGACACCCCTGTGTGTGCATAAGGGGCACTCGCCCTGCCCAGGACCTTGGCACTTCCTGCTCATCTCCTAAGGTGTCTGGGAGGCTAATTCTCCCCTCACTCAGGTCTCAGCTCAGATGCCACCTCCTCAGAGTTTCCAAATCACCCTGCAAAACTGATCCCTGTCACCCTGTGGCTTCGTGCCATGTTTAATTTTCCTGATAGAGATGATCTCACTCTCTGGCTCTCTATATGTGCATTGATGCATTTGTATGTGTTTCTCTCCAGCAGAGTGTAAAAGCTCCATTAGGATAGAGCCTTCATTTTGCATAATCAACCCTGCATCCCCAGTAGCTATTTGTTGAATGAATAAATACTTATAAAAATGGATTAATGAATCCCAAAATCCATTTATTCAGAAATGATTGACTGAGGTTCTACCATGTGATACATCTCAGAGAGTCAGAGATAAGGACTAAATGGTAGGTGTTCGATTAGAGTGGGCCAGCTAGACCCTGGAGGCAGTTACAGTGTCCTGGATGAGGATACTCGTTCCCTCCTGTATTTCCCACTCTGCTGGGAGCTGCAGGGGATCTGACCCTGAATCAGACAACTACTGGTCCCCTACTTAGGTCCTGTGACCTACAGTGATGAGGACTTCTGATGCGAGCTGTATATACAAGTGCCACCAGTTCACCAACCAGCCACCGACATGTGCAAGGCAGCTCGGAGCCCCAGTACTGCCCCTGCACATTGAGAGACCAGCAGAGCCTGCCCCTGTCTTCCAGCCTGCAGACCAGAGAAGCCACATCTCCATGTCCTGCTAAATCGCAGCAGTAGTGAGACTGCCCCAGCTCCTCATTGGTCCTTTGCCTCATGAATAGTCCCCTTTCATGAATGAGATCACTTCCATTGGGAGGCCCTGTGCACAAAGGGGTGGCCTCTCCCTGCCCACAGCCTCAGAGGAGGGCTCTTCCTAGACACCACTGGGGACTGATTTTTAGGTAGACTCTGAGAACATGAGCAATAAGCTTCCTTAGAACAAGAAAAGCTCACAAGGACATCAGATGATAAATATATCAAAGGACCCAGGCTGGTGAAGAGGCATTTGACTGGGAAAAGAGGAGGGCGAGATGGGAAAGGGTGGGCATGGGGGCCTTAACGGATTTGCTTTGCTAAATTGAAAAAAGGATTGAAAGAAACCAATCGGAGGAAGGTGAGAGGAACCCCCGTGACACTACTCCAACGAAACTGGAACACGTGGGCCCTGAAGCTGTCTGCCCTCAGCTTTCCCTCCTGGCTCTGCCCTGCTCTATGTCAGGGAAGGGCTGACCCCTGCAGGTGCGCTTCCCAAGCCTCTGGGTCAGCTGAGTCTGTGGGAAATACTGAAGCACTGGAGGAACAGGGAGGGATGGGAAGGACCCATCTCTGTCCCAGCCACAATCCTCATTGACTTAACCTCCCACCAGACAGGCCCACCATGGGACCAGCTTCCACCAGCCAACTGCAGCCTCCAGGCTCCAGGAACAACACCCCTCCTTTTGTCCTTCAGCCCAGGGGAAGCTTCCTGTTGGTGCCAAGCTCTGCCTTACCTCCCTGCCCAATTTGGTGTCTCAGCTGCTCCATCCCCTGCAACCAGTTCCTGGCAACAAAGTTGTGAACATCTAAAATGATCTCTATGTTCCTGGTTCGACCCTGGCAGTTCAGGAGTAAAGTCACAGCAGAAAGAATTGAGCCCAGTTACCCCAAAGACCTCGCTGTGAGCTGTGAGCAAGGTGACCAGCCCCTTAGAGGCAGAGGAGATAAACAGAATAGGGAGGGTGAAAAGGAGAGGGTGGTCTGTTAGACAGCAGGGGAGATGATGTGTCCCATGGCTGCTGAGACCAGGGCAGGGGCCTCAGGCTTGGCAGCCCCTGTTTGCCGTCATCTGCTCCTCACACAGGTCCTGAGCAGGACCAAGGGTCTTGATCTTCCTGCAGTCCTGCAGTCTGGATAGTCAGAGGCCGGATCCTCCATCTTCCCTTCCCTCCTCCTTGGCTGAGAGGGAGCCGTATGTCACAGCTCTGGTCCCCCTCCTTCCTGCCTCGCTTCTTATCAAGGATCTCAGCCACTTGAAACTGGAGACTTGGATCTCAAGACCGGGGAAGTAAGGCTTTCAGACTATTAAACTACTTCCTGCACAGAAATTCTTCCTCCCAAAGGAGAACAGGAAACCAGATACAATCAAAGGCACTCGGCACACTCCAGGGGCCAAATGTTTAATAGTAACGTTTCCCAGGGGAGTCTGCCTCAGGGGCCCAGGGGAGGGGGCAGGACATCTGGGACCTAAGAACCCTGCTTGCTCCTGGCCCCGTGACGTCACCCGCCATCTTGAACATCAGTATCCTCTGATCCCCAAAGAAGGGGTCAGACCAACATAGCCAGGGTGAGCCCACAGGGCCACAGAGAGGAAGGGTGATTGTGAGCCCCTTGAAAGAAAAGAACTGGATAAACTGATTAGGTCA
>JAJEJO010000768.1:414215-490655 GCA_020662805.1 Glaucomys volans | reverse complement strand
CCTTCAGCTCTCAGGATGAAGCTGGGAAAGCAAAAGAATCAAGGCCAAATGGCCTCACCTGCCGTGGGGACCTGTTTCTGACTCATCCAGTGGGCGGAAAAAAACCATCTCATCTGCACATGGACTTAGTGACATGTGAGCAGCTGGTGCATCGAGGTCTCTCTGGGATGACCACTCTGGTGAGAAGGGTGAATTCCTTTTCCAGCACAGTGGAAAGGCCAGTCCCAGTGGGGGAAGGGACCTGATGGGATCATTTGGCTTCCCGTCGGCCTCTCCGGAGTGTGGTCTGTTACAAGAGGCAGCACAGAATCCTGGAGGCCAGCTGGCACACAGGGAGACCAGGGCAGGAGGGAACAAGAAAGAGCAGAACTCCCCACTCTCTCAGAGCAAAGGGGGCCCAGGCTGCCAACGTTAGGACCCCCAAATGAGGGCAATCCTCCCGTAGAATGCATCACTGTGGCAGAAGTCAGGAGACCCTGTTTCTTTTTTGGGGGGGTTACTGGGGATTGAACCCCCACGGGCACTTAACCACTGAGCTACAGCCCAGCCCTTTTTATTATTTTTTAATTTAGAGACAGGGTCTTACCAAATTGCTTAGGGCCTCTCTCAGTTGTTGAGTCTGGCTTTGAACTTGCGATTCTCCCACTTCAGCCTTCAAGCTGCTGGGATTGCAGATGTGGGCCACCACAGCCATCTGGGAGACACTATTCCTGATCCAGGCCCTGCGGGCAGTGAGCTAGCCTTGGGTGAGAACCTTCCCATTTCCGGGCATCCAATGTGCTCATCTGCAGGGTGAGGGATCAGATGAGACATTTTCCTGGTTCTGGCAGGTCATGGTTCCCTTATTCTGGAATGTGTGGGCTCCTTCTCCAGGGAGGGCTGAGCTCAGCCCTGGCAGAAGAGAAAATCACAGAGAAACTCCCCTTGCCAGAGCAGCTTCTGGCTGCTCCCCAGGAGGCAGTTCCCCCTCTAGGGATCCCATGCTCTGTGGAATGTGTGTCCCATGGAGAGGAAGACGGGAGCAAGATGGAAAGAGCAATGAACATCTACTGAGTGAACAAAGGAAAAGGTGAAGGAATGAATGAAGCATGTTGTGGAGGAAGCTTCAAGTCCAAACAAGGCTCCCCGCTTTAACAGCCGGGTGGCCTCGATCAAGGAATGATTCTCCCTGCCTGGGCTTTGTCCAGCGGGGGCATTGTTAGCTTATCGAGGCACTCAGCAAATAGCACTGGGGACCCAGGTTATCACCACGGAAGGGAACCCCCGTTCTCCAGGAAACCCTGTCAGCTCTTGAAGAGATGCAAAACAGGTTACAGGGACAGAGATAAACAAAAATGACTTGTGTCGCCCTTTGGAAGGCCAGTCTCAGGGCTTTGGTTTCTGCTTTGCAGCCAGGTCTTCCACCCAACTGGCTCTGACTGCAGTCAGGATGCATTCCCCAATCTGTCTAGGGTGGCAGATGGTGGGTGGGGGGTTGAGAACTTACTTAGCCCAGCACTAGACACCCCACCATGGGGTCCCAAAGAAGTCACGCCTTCTAAGTAACCCAGGATCTCTTGTGCAGTGGCCAGTGTGGAGGGTGGTGGTGAGAGGCAGACTCAGGGGAAGCCATGTCCTTCCTCCCACCTCCCCTCTGAGCATCTTGAGGACTTCCTGGAACAATAGGATACTCGGCACCTATCTAAAAGCCCATTCCCACCACTGTACTATAATCTTCCACCCAGTCAGTCCAAAGGCAACTGGGGTGGAGGCCCTGGGAGGCAGGGCTGATTAGCTGGAGTCCCAAGAAGGGTCCTCCCACACTTCCCTGGCCCGGGAGGTAGGGCTGCTGTACTGTGAGGAGGCAGCTGCTCTCACAGGACTTGTTTCTTTCTCTGTTCTCATTGCCCTGGGCTGTCAGGTTCCCTAAAGCTCTCAGCATCTAGCCCTCTGTTCTGGAAAAAATTTGACAGATGGCAGGATGTGGGAGGAGGACAGAAAGGACAGAGAGAGCTCTCCACCTTGGAAGTCATTCCAAAGAAAGAATCCACACCCATCTGCAGATCTCCATTCCATACCTTGTACTTCTACTTGGAAAGTCCTTCCCAGAGTCTAAATCCAGTCCCTTCTGCTGCATCTGAACCCAAAAAGAGACCACTCCTGGGTAATGGAAAAAGTGCAGTCTTATTCTCCCAGCTACTGGCCCTTCTCCCCAACTTGCATCCAGTCAGTGGGTTCAGAACTCAAATAATAGCAGTAGAGGGCTGGGGCGTAGCCAGAGGTAGAAGCCTTGCCTAGCATGTGCAAAGCCCTGCGTTCCACTCCAGCACTGCAAACAACAAACAGCCCATGAACCCTGGTCCCCAGCAATTTCTGATTGTTTTTTCCTTGCAATGTCCCCTGGATACTTTCTCAGATACTTTCTTGACCTCGTGTCCCACCACATGCATACTCACCCAGCCCCACAAGGATCAGGCATTTACATGAAGCCCTGGGCTAGGCCCAATTCAGAAACCAGCCCCTGCCTCCAGCAGCCACCCAGACCAAGGCAGCTGCAGCACACTGACGCCCATGGCTGGGGCCCTGAGCCCCACCACCCACTGAATCTTCTCAAGGGCCCCTGCTCCACCCAAGCTCTAGGGATGGAGGGGCCCAGATGCACAGATGCAGTGACATGTGGGGAGACACCCAGGTTCACCCAGGAGGATGTGGGCAAGGCCTAGGTCCCCCTTCCCAGGGCAGCCTGCAGTAAGAGGTGGCACGGTAGATCCGTGGATCATGGCAGGATCTCCTCCCCACGTGGGACCAGCAGAAAAAAATCTGTTTCCCTCCCTGAGTGCACAACCACAAATACCTAGGGACAAGGACGAAGCCCAGATCAACGTCATCTTCTTAGCACTCCCACAGAGCCAGGCACACAGTAAGCACCCGATATATTTGGGGAGGGAAACCGAACCATATAAAATGCCCAATCAAAATCAGAGAGGCAGAAAAAGAGGAGGAGAAAAGAAACAAAGAACAAAGGCCATGAATAAAAACCGTTACAAACACTGGCAGACATTAAGCCAACTACATTGATGATCACTTTAAATGTGAATAAAGTAGGAGGGAATGAGGAGGAAGCTGGTCTGAGGCTTCTTGTTCAGCAGAATAATATCCCTCTCCGCGGGCAGAGGAGCCCTGGCCCAGCCCTACAGATGAGGGACCTGCTATAGAATTCTTGAGAGTTCTATCTGAGATCCTGCCTTCTCTGCCAGCTCAGTATCTCAAGCCATTTTATCCGGTAATTCTAGCAAGAGTCTAACCACACTTCTTCCTGCTGCAGGACCAGCCCCTCTCCTCATTGCCATGCTGGGTGGAGGTGGGGAACAGCCTGCTCTCCACCTCTTTTTACCCTTTTCCTCCTTCTCCTCCTTTCTTTCTCAGGGCTGCCTGTCATTTGCACTGGGAGAATGGAGCAGCATGGTAGCTGCTGGCAGCATCCCAGAGCAGGGACCTGGCAGGGCAATCTCTCTAAGGGTTGATCAATAAATTCATTTTCAGTCACTTCTTCCACTTCTGCAAAGCCCTATAAATCACACACGTCTGCCACGACCCTGGATGGGGGAATCTCACATTATGATGTGTGTGGGGGAGGAGGTTTATTAAATCAGAGATTTTTTTTTTCCATCCACCATTCACGAAAACTTCAAAGTGTCGTGCTCAGAGCTGGAAAAGGAAAATGCGAAGAGCCAGCAGTAATGGACCTTGGGGAACTCAAGCAGGCAAGAAGCAGGCAGGACACACTGCAGCCACGGGGAGGGCGACATGTGACCAGTGGCAGCAGGAGACACAGGCCATGGCTGCCCTCCCCAGCTGGTATAAACACACAATCTGGGCCATTTGGAAGGCCCCCAGCTTTCAAATTGTACAAAGGCCTGAGTCCCTGTGTTTCCCCACCCCACCCCAACCTCTGTAGCTGGTACCCACTGTCTCCAACGGAGCACACTGGTTGGCCAGGGAAGCACAGCACAGGGCAGCAAAATATGGCCACCAGCTTTTGACAGGCAGAGATGGCCTGGGAGTGAATCAGACTCACGCTGGCTGTGTCCGTGAATCACATCACCTCTAAGAATCTGTTTCCTCAACTGTAGAGTTGCTATCTGCCCCGCCCACCTCCCAGGGATTCATGGTTACCATTGACCTTGACTTTTACATAGTTTCTCCTCTACTCTTTTCACCACCATCCTGGGAGAAAGGTCTCCATCTCCATCTGCACAGAGATGCCCGGCTGCCTTGCTCAAGCACAGGCATCTAGGGGCTGTCATTGAAGCCCAGCGACTGCAGCCCAGGCCAGCCTCCTCCAAAGTGACTGCTTTGAGTTTTTTACTTGTTTGTTTCATGACCTTTAGTTTAGTTTAGTTTTATTGACAATGATTGCATATGTCTATGGGTGTTCAGTGATCTCTGATATATGTATGCATCCTGCAATGAATGCTTTTGAAAATGCTAGAGTGCATTCTAAAGCAGGTGCTTTGTCTCATGCATGTATGTTCCCAAGGGGCTGTGAGGACTCTGAGGGCAGGGCTGTGGACTTACACACTCCCATGTATCCTTACAGCCTGAGTTTCCCAAATGGTAGTGTGCATATGAATCACCTGGGGTCCTTTTAAAATTCAGATTATGAATCAACAAGCCTAGGACGGGGTGGGGCAGGGATTCTGCAATTTCAACAAGCTCCCAGGAAATGCCAAGGCTGCTGGTCCCTGACCACACACACCAAGTATCGAGACCCAGTGGCACACAGCCCAATATCTGGCACAAAAGTAGCTCTCTCCACCCTTGTTTGGGGAGGAGGGTGAAGGAGGAAGCCCAGGAAAACAAAGGCATTGTCCTGGATCGTGCAGGAAATAGGAACACGGCAAGTCCTGCAGGGTCCATTGCAAATGCATCCATATGACCTATTGCTCTTAAAGGAGAAATACCTCCCCACACGGGGAGTCTGGGAACCGGGGCAATAGAAGAGAGAGGGCCAAGAGGCTGCCCCCTCAGCTCAACGCTGCATGTCACAGCAAAGCACTACCAAAGCATGCTCCTGCTGGAGGACCCATCAGTTTGCAAGGTTAGGTTAGGGTTGTGTTGTCCCCATTTTACAGGCAGGAGAATTGAGGCCCAGGGAGGTTCAGTGAGGTTCCAAGGCTGTGGCTTGACTGGCTGTGTTTGAGCTAAGACTGAGCCCAGTCTCCACCTCCTGTGGAAATGGTGGAGAGAGGATGTCCCTGAACCCCACACTGCACCCCTGAGAGGCTGCTGGGTTACCCCTCCACTCCATCCACCCCCACACCTCAGCCCCATAGACCTCATGGGATTATTTCTGCTGTGTGATGCTTGCAACACCTCCTGATTTAGCTTCTCCTGCACCTGTGACGGAGGCAGCCACGCAAATGAGCAGATGCAGGCTCTAGGGCTGGAAAGAAAGCAGGCAGAGCCTAAAAGAAACCGGGCAGCAGGCCAGGCCAGATTTCTCCGAAATCTCAGCCTTCTTTAGGTGCACCAATTTCTCTTTCTACCTGCAAGATTTTGTATCATTTTCCCCTTCGGTCTAGAAGATCCCTAAGGACAGGGGCTATGGATCTCCACAACCTGGAGGACAGTGGCCTAGCACAAATAGCATCCACTCGGTTATGTGGCAGGGACACATTCAAATCCCAGTTTGGGTACTTACTTACGTAGTTGGGTAATGACTTTGAAGTTGCCTTATATCCCTGGTTCTCTATGTAAAGGGGTGTTGATAGAAGGCTTGCAGGGCTAAATAAAATTAGATATGCTACCAAAGAAGTTGCCAATGCTGCACCTGACACTAAGGAGCTACTCAACACACAGGTACCCCCTCCCCCGCAAGACTACAAGGCTTCCTTCCTTGGGACCTGCTGGTGCCAGCCAGCCCTCCGGCTCCCAGAGTTGGTTGAAGCAGCAACCTGGATGAAGGGAGCAGTTACTGGAAGGGAGGTGCCCATCTGATATTTGGGAGGCAGGTGCCCCAGGTACTGTACCCAGAACAGTGGTGGAGCACGCCATCATCTACACCCAGGGCTTTCTTCAGCTCCTGGCCCTGCCACAGTCACTTCCCCAGGGCCAGCCTACCAACCGTAGGCTTGGCATGCTTGTTAAGGAACTCCTGAAGCCACACTGTCCACCCCAACCACAACAGAGACAAACCACAGCTGCACGCCACCACCCATCCATCCTCCTCCCTCCACTGAACAGCACGCACGGAGAGGAAGGAATGAGCCCCGTGGTACTGGAGGGAGATGATGGGGTACATGTCTGTTCTCAGGTACATTTCTCTCTATGAAGCAGATATCATCATTTCCATTGGACAGATGTGGAAACTGAGGCTCCAAAAGAATGATCAAGTAGTGTCAGAACCAGATCAGGGGACGAGCTAAGCCAGCCTGAATCTACAGCCCGTGTGTTCTCCCCTCCCCCAGATGCTCTGCCCCTCCCTCCTTTCTGTCAGACCCTGCACGCCCCTGGCATTGGATTCTTGCCAGCATCAACCCAGAGAAGTCAGACAGAGATGGTGAGTCCTGTTTACTGATGAGGCTGCAGGTCCACAGAGGCAAGGTGGCCAGTCCAAGGACCAGAGTTCAGGCCTCCTGGTTCCCAGCCACAAGTCTCTCTGTACCAAGCAAATCGGGGGGAAGTGACCCTGCTCAGTTTGGGTGGGGGTTCCCTGTCCATGATTCTCCTCACAGGGTTTCTCTTGATCATTTTTTTGGTGGTCTTGACTGTGGGCTGAGGACAGACCCAGCCACACTGTGACAGGGAGAGCAGGGCCTAGGGAAGGTCCCCTCCCTGCCTGGGCAGACTTCCTGCTAATGGAAGCGTGGACTCCTCACGCCAGCCCCTGTGTAGAGGCCCTGGAACTGCTGGGTCCTTGAGAGGTGAGCGCACAGCTCCAGCCAGCACTGGGAACCACCGTGGTTTCCTCCCACCCCAGGCAGTCTCCTGCTCCTGCGTCAGGTTGGTGGGCAGGACCTCCCTTGTGCAGGCCCCACTGCTCACTGGTCATGATGGCTCCTCTCCCTGTGCTGGGAGCTGTCCACAGCTGCTGCAGGTGGTAAGTGGTATGGCACGAGGGGGAAGAGGTTTTCTCCTCAAACACTGGCTCCTCTGCCAAGCAGGCAATGCCACCTGCTTCCGGACCCTCCCCTCCTCTCTTCCCGGAGGCAGCTCCTCTGTCTCAGGTCTCAGCTCCACTCACACGTCCCCAGTCCTGTGGCCTACACCAGCTCCTGCTGTCCATTCAGTGCCAGGCCATCAGGCCAGCCTGTGGGCAGTGCCTGAGGTGCAGGCTAGGACCCCCCCCCACACACACACACACAAACACACATACACACACACACACACACACACACACACACACATACACACAGAGCCAAGGCTGAACAGTGAGGCCATTCATCCTCCCTTCCTGTTCCCAACACACAGCCTCAGACAACGCTGTGGCGGTAGGGATTGGAAAAATGCCTGTTGTATAAACACAGATCCGAGACCCAGGGAGGTGAGTGATTTACCCAAGATCACCCAGCAGTAGGTGTTGGAGTCAAGGCTCAAATACAGGTCCTGTCATTCAACCATTGTTCACCCGACAATTCTGGTCACTCTTAGCAGCGAGTTGTTAAACCTTCCTGGGCCTCAGATTCATGTGTGGAAACAGGGATATATTATACTATTAGTATAAAACACTTCTAGTGCCTCTTCATAAAAGTGTGCAAGGATTTAAATAAGACCATTCACGTAAGGTGTTCGGCGCAGGGCCCAGCAAGTCCTAGGTGCTAAAAGCCACCCTGTAGCACTCAGTGATTCACTGAATACCACACACACTAAGCAACGGACTGTGGATAGAGATGAACAGGCTCAAACTGCCCACAGGTCAGTTCAGTTGGAGAGGGGCATGATTTTTTGTTTGATTTGTTTTGTTCATGGTACTGGAGATTGAACCCAGGGCGCTCTACCCCTGAGCTATATCCCAGTCCTTTTATTTTACATTGGGACAGGATCTTGCTAAATTGCCCAGGCTGAGTTTAAACCTGCGATCCTCCTGCCTCAGCCTCTCAAGGAGCTGGGATTACAGGCATGCACCACTGCGCCTGGCAGGAGGAGCTTCGGTCAGGAGGAGCGGAGGGAGGAGTGGGAACACGAAGACGAAACAGAAGGGCTTCCCAGAGGAGGCACTGTCTAAGCTGAGGTCAGAGAGTTCGAGAATGAGTAGGAATTAGACTTTTATCATTCTTCTCAACTCCAAGGCCTGGATGGGCTAAGAAGTGGCTGACCAGGGGACAGGGGAGGGAGCTGGATCTCAGGTAGAAGGAGGCGTGTGACTGAGCACCCGGCTGGGAGCCAGCTTGGCCTGTGTGCCTGCGTGGCTCCTACTAGACTTGTCAGTCTCTCCCATTAGACGGTGGGCCTGTGCTCTGGATGACAGGACTGGAGTCATCAGAAGCACACATGGACTTGGACATGTAGACTGCAGTTCTGTGTCAGGGAGGAAGGTGAGGGGTGGGCGGGACACAAGCAAAGGAGCTTGGCCAGGACTCTTGTCTGGACCCTGGAGACTGAGGGAGTGAGGTACAGGGTGGGCAGAGAAGTGGGCCAGCAGAGCTGGACCCCAGGGCTAGACGCCTGGAGTGTTACTCTTCGAGTTATAAAAATAACCAGCGAGACCCAGGCACACGCACGCGTGCACTCACACACACGCAGGTGTGCCTGTGTGAGCACACACCCTGGGAGCAGAGAGAGGTGATGGCCACGGGCTTCATACCTGCACACCCCTCGCTCCCAGGCCGAGGTCAGCCCCAGGGACCCACAGCGCCTGCACCCTGTCCACACCGATGTCATGGAGGAGCTGTATCAGCCCCTAATGCAGGGGTGGGGCACTGTGTCCCAAGGGACCACCCAGGGGTGTCTGCAGAGCGTAGCCAGTCCCACACACACCCAGTGATTTCCTGCCCAAGACAATGCAGAGCTGCCAGACGCCAAGGGGGCGCTGGCTTCGACCCCTCAGAGGTCAGCACCCACAGGAGCTGCTCAAGAGCTCCTGGGGACATGGGGGCACCGGGGAAGCAGAGGATCTTCAGCACCCTTTGCCTCACACACAGGTATCGTGGGATGACAGGGGACCAGGAGACCAGGATCCTCACCCTAGCTTGCTGGGTAAGCCTGGGGAGCCCTGTCGTCTTCTGTGCCCCAACCTCTGAACTCACAGGAATGTGTTCACTTCTGTCACCTGCCCTCACTCTGTGTGGGAGAACATGAAGCACCCCACTGACTCTTCCCGACCGGGCCCCACTCTTCCCCTCTAAGGCCTCCCTCCTCCAGACAGGCATTCTCTCCTTCCTGCATTAATTAAGACACCTACTAAGTGCCAGCCAGGCATGTGTCAACTGCTGGCCCCTTGAGCAGGACAGAGGGACGGACCCACACCCCACCCCCTAGAGCACACAACTCATTTTGACACTGACCCCAGCCGAGGGGGATCACAGCAGTCACAAAACATTGAGTCACAGAACATCAAATGATAAACAAAAAATAAGCTTTGCATTATTTAACAATAGTCGTGGCCCCCATGTCCTGAGTGCCTACTGCGCGCTGGCCCCTGCACAGCCATCATCTCGAAGCTTCACAGCAGCCCTAGGAAGGAGGTGTTAAGAAACCTGTTTTACAGAAGAGGAAATGGAAGCACAGAAAGGTTAAGTGACTTATCCAAGACAACACAGCTCTAGTGCCTGAAGTAGGATTTTGATCCAGTTCTGTCTGTCTGGAGAGACTGACTGCTCTTACTCCTCCTGTCACTAAGTCACCTCTGCAAGGCAGGGGAGGGAGATGCCTCTCTGGAAGGCAGATCATTAAAAATATCTGAGTACAGGAGTTTTCTTAAACAGAACTTCCTCTCCCCTGCCCCTAGGAGGATCTCTGGGGAGCTACGGGTCCTGCCCACCAGGTGGGTGTGCCTCAGAGCCCTTGGTTCCTTGGGGACAGGGAGAGGGCTGGGAAGCCACTCTTGGCCAGGGGAGGGGAGCTGAGAACTGGAAACCAGCAGGCGGGGAGAGCAGGCAGCGCCCACGCCCCGAGGCTGCTGACTGCACTGCAAAGCGCTCTCTGCTCCACACGGCAAAGGAACCTGTTTCTGAGTGGAAGGGCTGCTACGAGGAGGCTGAGTGACGGGGACACAGGGTGTCCCCATGCCAGGCTTGGGGCCCCATCCTGTCTGCTGTGCCATCAGGATGGGTTGGGGCTGAACTTCAACTGCCTGCTTAGTGCCAGACCACCATCTCTGTGGGCCACTCAGTGCCCTGGGGCAGCTACAAGGGGACCTTGATTGCTGGGAGGGACAATCATTGTGCAGGGGTTAACCCAACCCATGATGCAGACCACCTGGTGGGTTCCAGTGACAGGAGGAAATGAGGTTCTGGAGGCACACTGTCCAGACTGGCCCTCCCAAGGGTTACTGAGGATGAGGATGAGTGGAGGCTTGGGTAGGGAGTGGGCTGGCTATCCCAGAAGCCACTGTGTCCCAGGCTGAATGAAGCCTCTCAGAGGGCAAACCCCCGCCCCCCCCACACACACCCACTCTGCTGTCTCCTGGAGCCCAAAGTCATATGTCCTGACCTCTGCCATCCCAACCTCAGGAAGCCAACGGCCTCCTGAGAAGTGAGGTGGGAGGAGAGCAGATGGAACAGCTGGAGGTGCCCAGGAAGGTTGCTGGGGGTTTGAGGGACCCTGTCCTCAAGACCATGTGAGGCAGAAGGGGCCCATTTGCCTAATCCCGGAGGGGAAGGAAGGAAGGCCACCAGGCACCCACCATCACCTTGCCTCCTCCTGTGTACCTCGCAGGTTCCAAATCTCCCAATTTCTTCTTCCTTCCCCATCTCCAGAAATGGCACCGTCCTCCACCCAGAGGCTTCCCACTAACCAGAGTCACATGTGACTCCTTCCCCGCTCTGCACATCCAATGCATTCCGGCTGGCTCTACCTCTAACATGCCTGAAACCTTCCCGTTGTCTCCATCTCCACTGCCTCTGTCCCTGGCTGCTGCCCCCACAGCCCCATCCTAACCAATCTCCCTCCTGTCCTCTCCTGCCCCCTGGTCCTCCGCACGCAGGCAGGCTGATCTTCTTATCTGAATGCGGTGAATTACCCTGATTGATTTTTTTTTAAATGTTAAGCCACTCTTGCATACACAGAAGAGCCATTTTGGTGGTGATATATTATCCTTTTTATATCACTCAATTTGATTTGCTAATATTTTGTTAAGGACTTTGGGCCTTTTAAAAATTTAATTTGAATCACGCCATTCCCTGCTTAAACCACTCGGAGGCTTCAGTACGCTTAGAATAAAATCCAAACTCTTGACCGTGAACCACAAGGCCTACAAGGCCTTACCTAAGTCTCAGGCCCTTAGGGGTCCCTCTGGACGTTTTGGAGACACCAACAAGGACCTGACACAGAGAAAACCAAGGTGTCTTCCTCCCTCAAATTCTCCTTAAATAATAATTGTGCCTACCTGCTTGTTTACAGGTCTATTTGCTCTCTCCTAACGAGTCTCTAAGTTCCATAAGTGCACAGAGCAAAGCCAACTTCTAGACCAGGATAAGATACCTAATGGTAACAGGGATCTGGTACTTCTGATCCGTCGAAGGTCTGAGCCCCCTTCCTCCTCCACTCTTGCGCCTGCGTAGTTAAACCTGGCTGGTGTTGAACACACAGCTGCATGGCTGAGTCTCACTTCAAACTCATCACTGTGAGCTTCAGGTGGGCCCTTCATGCTGCCCCCAGTTAGAGTAGCCTTCCGGAGACCAGTCACTCTCCACTTCCTACAGAATTATCTCACACTTTCTCCTCTCCTCAACACCTCCTGCGGCACCTCCCTCTCAGCTGATGACCTTGTTTCCCTGAGAAAACTGAAACAATCTGGAAAGAACTTCACCTCCCAGCCCCTGCACCCAGATTCAAGCACACAGAAAAGCCTCCTGGATCCGTCCAAGGCCAACCCCATGATGTACACCTTAGCTCCAACCCTACTGGCTTACACATTGCTCCAGAAATTCTCCTTTGCTCCATCATTAGTGTTCCACTAATATTTCAGTCAGAGCACAAACATACAGACCTCTCTCCTATCTTACAACACCACCAAGCAAAACACCTTGCTCCCCACTTATCCTGACTGCGACTGCCTGATCCTCAGCTCTCTGCAACAAAGTTCCTTGAAAGTCATCTAAACCAGTTGCCTTCGATCTATTCCTCTTCTCTCCTGAGCCTGAACCAATCAGACTTTGTGGCCCACACACTGCATTCACATTGACATTGCCCTTATCAAGGTCACCCATGGCCTGGCCTCACCCAGTGGTGACTCTTCTTGGTCTTCATCTCACTTCCCCATTGGTGGCATTTGAAACACTGAGCTCTCACCCTGCTCTGATAAACTTTCTATACTTGGCTTCCAGGACCACTCTTGGCTCTGGGGTTTCTTCCTACATCTGGGGTTCATCTTCAGTCTCCTTAGTTGGGAGCATCCTCTTTCCACCTACTTCTCAATGCCTGGTCCTCCATCCTCCTCTTTATCTATACTGTCTCTTTTGGGAATCTCATCCAGCCTTGTGAATTTCAACCCCATGCCAGTGGCTCTTACATTTATATCCCCAGCCCAGGCCTCCCTCCTGAACTCCATCCTCATCATCCAACTGTCTGCTCATCACACCACTGAGGAGGATCTGTGAGACACTCCAAACCCAGCACAGCTAAGTCTGAACTCCTTTTAGTGCTTCCAGAACCTGCACCATCTGCAGCCTTCTCATCTTGGATGATGCCAACTCCATCCTCCCAGTCACTTAGGATCCAAAGTGGTCACGTTGACTCTTCCTTCTCAATCTATAGGTACAGCCCCACATCCAACCCAGATGCAAATTCTTTGGCTTTTTCTTCAAAACAGATCCAGAATTTTGGAACTGAAGACTATCATGCTAAGTGAAATAAGGCAATCCCAAAAAATTAAAGGCCAAATGTTCTCTCTGAGATGCGGATGCTGACTCACAATAGGCGGGGGATGGGGAGTTGTGTGTGCGTGGAGGTTCACCGAATTGGACAGGAGGGAATGAAGGGAAGGGAGTGGGGATGGGAATGGCAAAGACAGTAGAATGAATCAGACATAGCTTTCCTATGTTTATATATATGTATACACAACCAATATAACTCCACATCGTATACAACCACAAGAATGGGAAATTATACTCATGTATGTATGATATGTCCAAATGCATTCTACTGTCATGTATAACTAACAAGAACAAATAAAAAAATAGATCCAGAATATAAACAAATCATAGTGCATTCATATGATGAATCCTAGCAGGAGTGGGGCGGGGGAGCCCGCTGCTTCACATAACAGGGATGAGTCTCAGCCCTAATTTGGGGCTTTGGGAGCCAGACACGAAAGGTTACGTACTGCTCAATTCCATGTATAAATGTTCATAACAGGCAAAAGCAATCTATGGGAATAAATGTCAGAACAGTGGTTACCTTTTCGAGAGCACTGACTGGAAGGAACTCAAGGGACCCCTTCCGAGATAGAATATGTTCTAAATATTGATCCAGATGGTGCTTATATAGGTATATCCATATAACAAAAAATCATTGAGATACACACTTTAGATGTATATACATCACTGCATGAAAACCTCACTTCAATAAAAGGTAAAAATTTAACCACTTGCCACCACCTCCTCTGACATCACCCAGAGTCAAGCCACCAACGTCTTCTCTCACCTAAATGGTCATAAAGGCTCCTGCTTGCACCTCTGCCCCTGTGCATGCTCTCAGCACAGCAGCAAGGGATCCTCTAATGCCTCAGTCAGACCCTGTCGCTTTTCTGCTCTAAGCCTTGCCATGGCTCCCATTTCCCTCATAATAAAAGCCCATGTCCTGCCAGAGGCCTCCAAGCCACATGTGGGCCAAAGGCTCATTATCTTCAGCCCCTCTCCTCCTTCATCACTCCATCCCAGAGGCACAGGCCTCCATGCTGGTCCCCAAACGCTTCTAGTACATTCCTGCCCTCCGGCCTTTGTTCTCGTTTTCTCCCCTGCCAGGCACATTCTCCTGATGTCTGCATGTCACGCCCTCACCTTCCCTCACCTCTCCACGAAGCCTCCTTGGCCACCCTATTCAAAGCTGCAGTCCTTCCTCCCCAGGGCCTGGTATTCCCAATCCCATTTACCCTGCTCTTTTTCGCCTGTTTCAATCTTACCCTCTAGCACGCTACATGATGTAAGCATCCTGTTCATTACTTGGCATCTGTCCTCCAGCCCATTAGAATGCAGGCTCAGGAGGGTCTGTTTTGTGAAGGAATAGATCCCAAGGATGCGTACCAGTGCCGAGCTCATGTGTGGCACTCTGAAAGTATACATTGAATGAATGAATGAACAAATAGGTCCTGGGTGGGGACACACGAGGGTGATCAGTTGCCCTTTTTTCCCAAAAGGCAGAGGAGTTCTGGAAGCAGGTGGCAGGAAGATGTTCCCCAAGAGCCTCTCCCTCTTGGGAGAGGGCTGGGCTTCAGAGAATGAGTGTGGACGGGGGTCCAGCACTACCAGCTGCCAGGAACCAGTCTCCTGCCTCCCCTACTGCCACTACAGGCAGGTGGGGAATTTCTCCTTGGCCACCTTGGTCTGCAGACGTGCATAACTCTATGGTGGCTGAGAGCTCACAGGGGTGGAGACTGAACCAGGCTGTGAATCTCCCTTCCCAGGCTTTGCCTCTTGAATGAAATGGATAAATGGGCATCACCACTCCCCAGCCCCACGCCTCTTCTCCTGCTACAGAAAAGTTGCCAGGACATGGGGTGGGGCAGAGAAGGTGCCCCATCTCTTCTCCTCTGGGGTTAGGGAAGCCCCCTACAGCCTCCCACCCCATCTCCTTGCCCACCTTCAAACCAGTGTTTACAAGAGGACATGAATGCCAAGGCCCACCCTCCTGCCTCCTGTTCCTCTCCCCTTCTCCACCACCACTCTCCAGTCTTTCAACTGGCAACCTTTCCTGGGCTTGAGTTAAGAAGGTCAAGGTTAATGGAGTGATTTTCACGGCCCGAGAAGAGGTAGTGTGTGCTCCAGCCTCCTTCATCTCTGCTCCATACATCTGTGCCCATTTGCCAAATGGGGCCAACCAAGAACTACCACACTCCTGGACTCCACTCTGGAGACTGTGTTCCTCAACAAAAAGCCATGAAGCAGGATGCCCAGGTCTCAGGGAACACAGACTAGACAATAAGGACCAGACCTCGGACCCATGCAGCCCTGCCCTCCCTAGCTCCAAATGGTGGATGGGCTGAAGAATGTCAAGTGCCCCTCAGGGATTTGTAGTGTGGAGGACTTGGGCAAGGGAGGGGGATGATGGGGTAAAAGGTATTGGGAAATAGCTTCATAAGAACACCCTGAGAGAGGCTGTGCTATTTGCCGGGAGGCACAATCCGAGGGGCTCTGACCCCACAAACAATGGGAATCACTGAAGTGCTTTTTGTAATAATAAAAAACTGGTAACAATCTAAATAGCCATCAATTTAAGAAGAATAAACATGATATTCAAATATTCGTTTGTTCCAAAACCGTTTGTAGCATACTCATTCTGCACCAGGCATGGGGTACCTGGGTACATAAGCAGACCTGGCCCTGGCTCTGTGGGCCTTATCAAGCCCAGAAGCTCCCTGGGCCATGAGTAACATGGAAGGAGGAGTAAATCCAATCCTAGCATCAAACAGAAAATGAACCTGGTCCAGGGGAGAGAGGTGAGGGAAGGATTTCCTCGGGAGGGGTTCCTTTAGACAAGGCCTAAAAGATGAGTAATCATATAATTCAATGTTATACCATCATAAAGTCCTTACAAAATAATTTTAATTGACAAAAAGAAATGGTAAGTAAATAAAATGGGATATAAAACCACTTTTAGATAGATCCTGTTGATAGTAAAAGTAACATGTCTATACATATGCGTGTACGTGTGGAAAGTTATCTGGAACACCAAAATGTTAACAGTAGTTCTCTGTAGGTGACAGATTGATTGGTCATGATTTTATCATCCTTATTCTTTCCTATATTTCTCCTTATCAACATGGATTGCTTTTATGCTCAGAAATAAATATAAAGCATCAGGGTGCAGCCCCAATGGCTCCCTGCCATGCCCCCTGGATACAAGAGGGTTTCCAAGGCATCTTGGCCATTCTCCGGCTTCCAAGCAGCTACACCTGACCAGGTTGCCCCTGAGGCTCTCAGAGACCTCCCAGAAGCTATCCAATGTGTGTGGAGAAGGGATCCAGATGACTCCACAGCTCCTGTGCTCCCAGGCATAATTCACCTGAAGGTTACCCCAATTCAAACAAAGAAATGGCCTTTTCAATCACAAAGTGAGTGGTTAATGGTGGTGGCACAAGCCTATAATATAATCCCAGTTACTTGGGAGGCTGAGGCAGGATGGTAAATTCAAGGTCAGCCTGGGCAACTTTGGGAGACCCTGTCTCCAAATTTAAAAATGAAAAGAATTGAGGGTATAGCTCAGTGATAAAACTCCTACTAGTTCAATCCCCAGTGACAAAATAATAATAATAATAATAATAATAATGATATCACAAAGTGACTTCCCTCCATCACACTCCCCCTCCAAGCCTAAAGGTGATTTGCAGACCTCCCCTCTTTTTCTTTCTGTACCTCCAAGAGCTTGTGATTGCTCTTCTGCTCTAGCCTCTTACGTCAAAGGCAGGGGGCAAGAGTTGGATGAGGAGGAGGCAAGAGTTCCCACCCTCCCTGGGGAGCAGTTTCCTCGTCAGTCTGCAAGTATGAGGGGTTGGGCTCCAGGGCTTTCTCTGGCTGTTCTTTAATCTCAGACCTATGACTCTAGGCCTATGACTAATACATCCTTAGACAGAGGATCGAGAGACAGCCTACCTCTCCTAGAAGCAGATGGAGACCTGAGAGCAACTGTTCTGGGACGCAGAGGTCACAGATATCTGCTGGGGTGCAATGGCACACGAGACACTTTGGTTGTCAAGGAAAGCCCGGGTAAATTGGCTCCTAGGAGCAAACACACCCTAATCTACCAGATTTCTTTCCTTGCCCAAGCTCAGCCCAGCATGCCTGGCCTCCCCCATTCCCTGCCTCCCAGCTGGGCAGGCTTCCAGCTGTGGACAGAAGCAGGGTTGCCAGGGGCTCAACTGCCCACTGGAGTGAAGGTGGAGAAGGAGGGGAGGTGCTGAATGTGGGCCAAGCAGAGTGCAAAGGCCATTGGCAAAAGTTGGTGGAGAAAAATCACCCCATGGATGGCTTTGGGGAAGCGCCTCCATAAATCCTACAGCTTCTGGGCTGATGCAAGATCACTTGGGCTGAAGGTTAAAGGCATCCGTAGATGGGCCTGGGTTCAAGCCTGCCTCTGCTCCTTTGCTGTTTGTCTGGGCAAACTGCCGAACCTCCAGAGTCTCAGACCTCAGTTCATCTAAAGGATTTTCTATTGGATGGGGATAACAATAAACTGCACTCCTGAGAGGCCGTGAGCATCAGATGAGATAAAACATATAAAAAACAGCATTATGCATCACTAGGAGCTGAAATCACAATACAAAGCCCTCCCAGGATCCAAGTCAGCACTGGTAGGAATGAGGATAAGGAAGAACCCACAGAGTAGAGTCAAAAGGAGCTTAGTGACCTCGAGTCAACCCCTTCATTTAATATATGGCAGGAAAGGCTCAGAGAGGTTGAATAAGTTGTCCATGGTTGCACATCTAGCTAATAACAGCAGGTTCAAACTCAGGTGGGACTGACTCCCAAACAGACACCACCCCTTCCCTTCACTCCCACCCATCTGGTCATAGGCAGCCCTTGCAAGGTCACTTTCCCATGGAGAGGGCTTTGGTTAGGGAGCTCTCAAGTAGGCACCACATTGCCACAGAATGCCACCAAGAAATCTCTGGGTGAGAAGACAATGAATGAAGAAGATTCCCTAGAAGTAGGAGTGAGGGGAATAGCGTATCAATTATCCAACATATGGAGGCGCTATACAAATAACAGGCAAAGCACATGCAAATGACCACAGGTTATTGATGATTCAACAATTCAAACTTTCTTTTTCATTTGTAAGTGGATCTCACTCTACATGATGTGACTCTCTCTTCTCCCCTGGCTTTTTTGCCAAGAGGAAAGAAATAAGATTTGTGGCTAACTGACCAACCCATGCCCTGCTCCGGGAGGGCGCACTGACTCCTGCATCCAGATGCTCCAGACACGCCCACCCATGCCTGGTGGTATTATTTCTTGGTGCCCAAGGCCACATCTACTTTTGACTGAATGTCAGGGCAAGGAGTCAGGTGCCTGAGGATCTCTGGCTGAGAGGGGTCTCACAGACCTGGCAGGTTACTGATTCCAGCTGACCAGAGAGGGGCAGGGCACCTGGGCAGTGACAGGCAGAGACCTAGAGTGGCCCAATACCTCTGCCAGGAGCCCTGCTTGCTCTCAGGAGAAAGGCTGCTTTCCACGGGGCAGGGCTTTCTCAGGCACCAGCTCAGCATGAACAGCCACACTGAGCTAGTGGGGGCAGCTGTGGTCAGGAACCTGAGATAGAATGGAGGACAGATCTAGTTCACAGCAAGAAGGCTAAAGATTAGATACCTGAGAGGCCTGCTTGAGGCTCACCTGTGCATGCTCTGGAAACTCAGACAAACCAACCAGGATTTACGAAATGTCTTCCAGGGGCTAAACACCAAGCTGGGTGGGCATTCTGGACAATTCACAGAAGCAGATGAGATGGGGTCACTGCCAGGGTCTCTGCCCCAGAGGCACCAACCATTTACCAAGGGAGAAGAAAGACATATAGAGATAATGTAACAGTATTCTGACACCCCCTTGGAAATGTGCTGTTCGTGTGTGTGTGCGTGTGTGTGTGTGCGTGTGTGTGTGTGTGTGTGTGTGTGTTTCTGTATTAGAGAGTGAGAGTTTGGGGTGAGACAGGACTTGCCTATCCAGCCCCACTTAGAGTCACACATTATTTTATAATGATAATAAAACAACTTACATAAGACTACCAACATAAAACTACCATTTATGGCTTGCATATAGTCTGTCAGGCATAGTACTAAGTGTTTGCTTGTTTGGTTTTGGTTTTGGTTTTGCTTTGCAGTGCTGGGATCCAACCCGGCCTCGAGCGTGCCAGACAAACACTCTTCCACTAAGCTACATCCCCAGCCCCATTACGCGCTTTACCTGTATGAGTTCATTATATTATTCCAATAATGCCAGGTAGTAGGTATTATTATTAATGTCCTCTCTTATATATGAGGAAATTAAAGTTTAAAGAGGTTAAGTGAGTGACTTTCTCAAGGTCACACAGGCAGCCATTTATAGCAAGGATTCAAGCCCAGGCCTGGGTTAGACTCTACACGTGTCCCTGCCTCAGCCCTCAGAAGACAGTCCCCTAAGACCACAAGCTCCAAAGCAATAGCAGTGACACCCTGAAAGAATAAGCCTGCAGTTCCTGCCAGTACAGCCAACCCCAGGTCCAGCCCCACAGGGCAAGCAGGGCACATTCTGTGACCTCTGTCACATCAGGACAGGGCCTTTGAACCGATTTGGCACCCACTCAACAGACAGAATTGCAGGAATGGCCTTTCTACATCAGCAAACATTTCCTAATGTACCCACTTGGCTGTAACAGTCAGGCCGCAAGGTCCAGCCCATCTAATGGGTTGAGACCAACGTCATCTGGACAGCCCAGCAACAACCTGGGACTCACTTGGCAGCATGAAGGCCCCTCAGACTGAACTCAAGGGGCCCTGGGCTGCATTCCTGTCTCCCCTGAGCAGTTGTCTTTAGCCACCTTCCTGGAGAAACCTGGTGATTGTGAGGGAGGTAGTCAGGGCAGAGAGTCTGGTATCTCAGTGCTGGGCATGGAGGCAAGAGGGCAAGAGGGCAAGACGATGGAATGGAGCCCCCAGCCTGCTTCCCCTTTCCCAGTTCCTGCCCCACCTCCCTTACAGACCATGGGGAGAACAGGGGAAAAAAAAAAGTGGCATGAAAAGAGGCTTGGAAAAGTTAAAACGTGTACAATGTGACCAGAGGGAACACGGTGAGTGTCCAGGGCCTACCCAGGCGAGCTGCCAAGTGAGACCAGAGGCCCCACATCCCAGATATGGGAGCCTAGGTAGCTAGGCTAGGGACAGCAGGTGCCAGAGATGGCCAGAGTTTCCCACTAGAAAAGGAATCTACTGGTAACAAGAATGTAAAGAGGGGGCATGCACACAAGAGTGCCCCAGCAAGGCCAGCTCCTGGCAGTCTGCCCAGGCACTTGCTGGCACTTGGTGGCCCAGGCACTGCCTAGTGACCAGATTGTGGTCTGGCAGGCCTGGGCAGGGAGACCCAATGTGTACTGGGCACCCACACTGAGGACTGCTACCATCAGGCCCCCCACTCCAGGGCTGCTGGAGGCTGCACAAGTGCCTCTGCTGTGACCAACAGACAGATACAGTTGTGCAACAGAACGGAAGGAACATTAGGAGCAGGCGCTGGCATCTTCCTCTCCTGCCCGCAACAGAAATCCCATTAGTGGGAGTTGGGCAGAAGTAATCAGACCGCTGGGTTCGGCAGGACAGCCCCAGAGGGTGGAGCCAGCTGGCACAGAGACACCTGGAGAATCTGAGAGCTAAAGAATGCCTTCAGGAAGGCAGCCTGCATCTGGTTGAAGAAGCAGCAACACGGCTGGCCCTAGTGTGCCCCCCTCAGCACATCCTCACCCCCACCTTAGCTTTCTGCTTTCCCCTTCCTTTTCCCCAGGACTGGAGGAATTCAATCAGTACCTCCACCCTAGCACTCACTTCCAGCCTGTCTCGGTGTGCCCTCCAAATCCTCCTTCTCCATTATAGGTCTGACAGGCAGCCTTGGGTTCCCTGGCTGGGGCATCTTCCATGCTGGGGTCCTGGGCACTACCAGTTAATATTCCTCCAGCCACCCAACCCCCTCCTGCTTCTCCAACTGTAGCTCAGCCTGGCACCATGGCAAGGAGCACAGAAAGGCAGAGAGAGGGCTGGAGTCCAGCGGCCCAGAGAATACCTGCTTTGCTTGGGATCATATGTTCTACCTTTCATCCTCTCTAGATAGCCTGCAAGCCAGGTAGACAGGGTGTTGCTGCAAGTACCTTTCACTGCTGTGAACTCACCGGAGAGGGATCTTGACACGGAGGTAGCGGTCCACAGCAATAGCCAACAGAGCCAGGATGGAGCTCTGCGTGAGGATGAGGACAGGACAGGCCACCATGAGGCAGGTGTGGAAGTAGGTCTGTGGCCCAATGTTGATGAGGATGGCCAGTGGGATAACCAAGGCACCCACCGCCACATCAGCCACCGCCAGCGACACGATAAAGCAAAAGGTGGCATCCCGCAGCGCCTGGTTCACCTTCACTGCCCAGATCACCAGCACATTCCCGGGCACAGAGACCAGAGCAATGAGCACCTCGATGCCAATGTAGGCGGCCTGGAAGGCCGAGATGGAGGGCGGCATGGCTGGCACAGGCTGGGCACATCAGCAGACAGGCACCACTGGACACAAGGCAGGCACCTGTAGTCAAGAAGCCCGGGGTGGAGAGGCGCTGGGAGGAGGAGGGCAGCCCAGGCAGCCCCGCAACTCCCACTGCCCTGCAGAGATGCACCCTACTTGGCACATCCAGCGCCTGCCCTGGCTGGCTGGTGTACCCAGGCCCTTTTTCTGCCTAGTCGTTGTCCCCTCCCTTTATCATCCCCAGAGGTTCCGTTCAGCAACTTAAAATAGCAGCGCTCTCTCCACCACTGGCTTCTGTATCAGGTGTGAGGCAGCGCCCCGCACGCTCACTCCGCCCGGTCCCCGCTGCCGCTCTGCCCACCCTGTCCAAGTACAGGATGCAGGGAGCTCACCATCCTGCCCGCCGGCCGGCAGGGGGTCCCACAGGCGGTGCCCAAAGTTCCCGGCACGCGCTGCCGCCTGGAGTCCCGGGGCCGCGCCAGGCAGGGCCGGGCTCTGGGCACCGCGCGGCCGCTCATCGTCCTCGGGCTCCCGCCGCAGCGCTCCCGGCCCGGCCTTTCAAGCAATCACATGGTGCGGCAGAGGCTGGCCCCGGGCGCTTAAAGAGGTAGTGCCCCTGTTTCGCACCTGGGACTAGGGAGGCAGGCGTGGGTCTGAGGGACGAAGGCAGGACCTGCCCGGGCGCGGGCTCCCCACTCCCTAGCGTGCACGCACACTGCTCTGCGGCCACCACCTGAGACACTGCCAGTGCCCCGCTCTGGGCAGTCTCCTGGTCCCGCTCCAGCTCTGCCCCGAGCCCTTGCCCACCGCCTGCCCCAAGGGGGCATTCCAGACGCCTCACTCAATCCTCTCCTGCACCCTCACCGGGAAGCCCCAGGGACGAACTGAAGCACAGACTTACCCAAGGTCACACCAGAGCTGGCAGAGCTCCCGCCCACCTGAACTGTTCTGTCCAAGTGTCCCCACACCTCGACGCCTTCGGCAGCCACTCGCTGCAGGGATGCCTGGAGAATCCAGGGCTGGCCTGTTAAGTCCAGGGGGAAGGGAGAGAGCTGGGACTCGATCGGGGCGCCGGCGCCTCCTTCGCCCCCGGCGCGGGAGCTGAGTGACAATCGGGCTCCGCACACCGGGAGGGGGCGGGGGCGGCGACGGCACCCGCGGGCCCCTCCCTCCCCTCCCTCCGTCTCCTCCCCCACCCCCTCCTCTAAACAAAGGAAGTGATTCCTTGTGAGAAAAGCTGGGAAAACCTGAGTTTTTCGAAGGGTCTGTTACGGGAACGCTGTCTCCGGACTGGACCGAGAGGCAGCGTCCCCGTGTCCACTCGCTCCTTTCTCATTGCAGCACGCCGGGAGTCCAAGTCCGCTCTCCAGAGACCCCTGCACCCCTCACAGCGCAGCGTCTCACCTGCAGGCTTCCAGAATGCCCCTCCGCCCCCACCTCCCACAGCCATGGGTTGGCAGCCCTGGCACCCTCGCCTAATCCTAAAACTGCTCTCCCAGTGAAACCAGTCCCTGCTTATTCTTAGGAGCTCACATCCTCCTGCACACATTACTTCGCAGACGCTATACTGAGTCATTAAATCCCTTTCTCGGCCTTCTCTCAGAGCCGCCTTCCAGCCTATTAGCAATTACCATTTTGCAGATGAGGATGCTGAGGCTCAGGAAAGTGACCCAGCTTCCCGAGAGCATCCCTGCCGAGTCACCCCCCGCCCTTTTCTTTCTTCCTCTTCCCTCTTGAGAGCACAACACCTAAGCCATTAGATATCTAGTCCAGTTCCCTCATGTTTACAGATGAAGACTCAGGCTCAGGATTGGAGGGGACTTCCAAAGATCACAAGACAAATCCTAAGAGGACCAGTGTAAGAAACCCAGGGCTCTGTTCCCCACTGAGCCCTCTCCCCACTGTACCCTCCACCTCCTGCCAGTCCCGGTTTAGGTGGCCCATTGGTGCTGACTAATGCCCACCCAGACAAACCCTTGCTCGCAGGGGTGCCTTGCAAAGATCCAAACCTCCAAAATCTTTCTTTGTGTACATTGGTAAGGGACCCTAAGAGGGTGATTGACACACAGCACCAATGTTGGACCTCAGGATGCCAAGAGAGGAGTTCTGACCAGATGGGGCTGAGCTGTCTGTCTGTGCTGGGAGTTTGCCGTGAATCACAATGGGGACCTGGGTGGGCTGAGACCTGCGTGGCTGGGAGGAGTGGGTGAATGCAACTGAATCTTCCTCAGAGGAGGAAGAAGCCCAGTGTGAAAAAGACAACTTTCATTTCCGCCTTCAGGGGGAGCAAGGAATCTGTTCCTCAGACCACAGAACTGCAGTGTCCCCAGAGGCTGCTGGAGAGTCCCTCACACTCCTGACACAGACAGCCCACTCCCCGCCACCACCCAAACGTGCAGGCTTCTGCTCCCACCTGCACCTCTCAAACCTTCCCTTGGCTCGAGTCCTCTGTGACTCAAGGCTTGCTCCTAAATTTTAGTTTCCTCACCCAGCTTTCAGAAAGACCCAGGGGAGCCCAGCTTGGGGCAGGGAGTGGGTGATAGGGGTCACTCTTCTTAACTCTCAGTAGCTTCTTCAGCTCTGGAGGGGACCTGCGCTCCCTGGACACACATACACACTCCCACCCCCAGTTCTTACCCTGAATTGTTGAGACATAGTAGATGCATTTGCATGATACCTGTGGGTGAATTGTTTGTTTCTTTCTTATGGGAAAATAAGCCCAAACCCGGGCTGGGACTGTACCTGAGTGGCAGACCGCTTGCCTAGCACATGTGAGGCACTGGGTTCAATCCCTGGCACCACATAAAAAATAAGCAAATAAGACCAAACCTGCTTCTTTTCTCCCCTCCCTGACTCACCCCTGCAGAGTTCCCAAGCCAGGCCTCCTGCAGGGTTAGACCAGCCTGGGTGAGAACAGAGCTGACCAGGTTGGGTCCTTCCCAGAGGGTCGCTATGGGGAGAGCACACTTTCCCCAGGGTCTCTAACTGGAGGAACGTGGGTCAGGGCGAACACAGCTCTCCGAAGGCAGCAGGGCCATTTGGTGTGGTGGAGAGAGCGCTTGACTGCGAGTCACAGGGCTGGAGTTGCAGAATGCTCTGCCATTCACTGTGTGGCCTCCAGGGTCACTTTCTCTCTCCTGGTCTATTTACCTATCGTTCAAGCAATGTCTATCATCCTTTCCTGCCCTAATGACTGGAAAGCTCATTCCAAACTAGGAGAGCCAAGCTAAGATGGAGACTGGGTCTTTCTCCATGGAAACTTCCCAAGTCCTGGTTCCTTATGGGGCAGACATCAGGGCTGCAGAGAAGGTTTGTGGGAAAGAAAAGGAGAGGAAGAAGGGAGGTCAGAGTCTGCCATAAGGAGAGGACATTGTGGGAGGGGAGAGGTAGGACAGTGGAGCCAAGGTGGCCGGCGTTGATGCTGAGTCCAAAACTCTCTGGCTTTGGCAGCATGTCCCAGGACCCTCCAAGTAGATGTCCATCCCCACACCAGGGTCCACTTGTGCCTACAGCCATGTGACCCTCCATGCTTTACCCTGCCTCCCACAGCTGAGCCTTGGTTTCCTCATCTGTACACCCAGCTCAGGAATGCCACCTCACAGGCTAACTGTGAGAACTTAATGAATGGGGAGAGGGGGTGCGTAGCACAGATACTTCATCAAAAAGGCCTGGGGACACCAGGACAGCCAGATGGACGAGGTGGAAAGGGAAAGAGAGAAAAAAATCTCAAAATTATGAAATCTGCTCTTTGCAGTCAGTGGCACTAAAGTGGAGGGCAAATCTCACAGGTACCAGGTTTAAGGGCCCTGAAGGAGCCTAATGAAAAGCTTTTATTATTCATATGGCTCTGGAGGCAAGATAATGTCACAGTAAGTAGAGCCCTCCCCATTTGCCTTTGGGTCCTATTTCTTTCCTTCCAAAGGCCTATCCAGCCTTCTCTGCTGGCCCCTCGCACCACAGCCACTGTGGGCCCAGGGAAGACACTCCTGGGGGGCATGCCTGCTGAGCAGTCCTGTCTTTTCTGCTTCCTGGAGCTCTTCACATTGGACTAGGCGCCCCATGTCAGGAAGGCCTCTGAGGGAGGCTGAAGTCATCCCTGCGCACCCCTCAGGACACCAGCAAGGGGGTGTAGCTGAGCTCTCAGCAAATGGAAGTGGTTTTAAGAATTTCCCCTGGAGCTGGGGATGTCTCTCAATGGTGGAGCACTTGCCTAGCATGCATGGAGCCTTGGGCTCCACCGCCAGCACCAAAAGAAAAAGAAATTCTCCATCTCTCTCCAGAAGCAGCAGACTCTGTCTCCCTTCTCAGCTTTGTTCTGGGCAGTGTGTAGACCAGGAGGAGAACTGTCAGGCAGGAGCAGGCATTTAGGACTAATGGATTCTGGCTGGCAGGGAAGCCGTGGGCCCTTCCTCCAAGGGCTGGCACCTGTCTGCCCTGCCTTGTCTTCCTAAGTCCCCCTCTGGGCACTCCCTTCCCACCATCCCTGCCTCCCTAGACTTGCCTGCAGGTCTCTGAGCCTCCTCCTCCCTCTCCCCTCCTTCCAGTTGCCTTCTCCCAGTCAGGGTTCCTATAGGGACATCCTGAGTCTGTGGGAAGAAGCAGAATGTCAACACAGACTGAGTGTTCCTCTATTTATGTGTTCATGGGGGTTGGGGTGGGAGGGGAACCTGAGATATGGGGGACATTTAGTCCAGGTCCCTCCAGACAGCAAGATGATTCCTAAATCCTGAGACAAGAGTTTCCTTTCATTTCTTTCTCATCATCATCAGCCCAGTATCATCCATGCATCCATCCATTCATTCATTCATTCATTCATTCATTCTATTCAGCAGTGAATATTGCTGACTTGGTTATTAAGCCCCTTTGGTATACCAGAGTGGGCTGAGCACTGAGGATAGAGAGAAAACAAAGCCACACTTTATTTCGCCACACAATTGTCACTGATTTTATGCCTTTTTTTCTTTTTTGCATAAAAAAGTGCAAAGTGACCATTATCTGAAGCTTTTTCAAAGCAAAATGGTGTCTGTGCTACTTAAAAATTATTTATTACTAAACCTTCTTTGGAACAAGATTAGGATGCACAAATACTCCTGGATATATGTCAAAACTGAATAGTCCAAATCAACACACATTATTTCTTTGTGACAGTTTAGCAAACATTTTTCTGGTTTGAAAAAAAAAGGTAACACATCAGTTATCATCAATTTATGCATTGTAGTCAAAATATCACTGGAGAAAATTCACTACAGCGCTGAAAAGTATGGACTTAGAAAATTTAAATCTTCTGTGTCCAGAGATTCTGCACCGGTTTCATTATTGTGTGCAGCAACCTCAAGGTCACTCACTGAAAATGTGTTTACCCTTAGACCTGCTGCACCCTAAACAGACTACCCAGGGTGGTTTGGGAAACACACTGAGCATGCGCCTGCTCTGAGAACGTAGACTGGCAGTGGGGGAGGAGACAAGTGCACCTCCATATGTCACAGGTAAATGCATTGCTGCTGTTTTCCTTTTAAGTGGCATGAGGAGCGAAATTAAAACCTTGTGACCAAAATGGGATCAAAGGTCATAAGCTAATTTTTGGACTGAAAAAACAGTGCAACTGGGCTGGGGACATAGCTCAGCTGGTAAAGTGTTTGCATTGCAAGCATAAGGCCCTGGGTTCAAATCCCCAGCACCGAAAAAAAAAAAAACCAGTTCAACTATTATGGGGTGGTGGCAATTATGCTCTGAATGGCAGTAGCCTCCCCCTTAACCTCCAGCAAGAGTTCACAGTCAGGTAGGGGACAGAAGGCATAAAGGACCCCAAGGGCTCAGGGAGCCACCCCTGCCTTGGCCAGAGCAGCCCTGCTCTGTTTCACTAATGGATTTCTGGTCTGAGCCTCTGTTTGAGCATAGATTTTATTAGCTATGTGGTGTTAGAAGACGAGGACTGGGGATGTGGCTCAGTGGTAGGTAGATTGTTTGCCTAGCATGTATGAGGCCCGCGGGAAGAAAAAGGAAAGAAAAAACTTGAAAATCTGAGCTTCATCCCAAATAAACTTGTCCAAACCCATCGGAGAGTCAGGCACAGCCAAGGTCTGGGGAGGGGCCAGGAGGTGAGGTGAACCATGCTCTGGGCCCTAGTCCTGCCAGGGAATCCCTCAGGGAATCGCTGAAGCACCAGCCCTTTAACCTCAGCTTGGTTAATCGAGGGTTTTGACTTTCACGTGGCTCCACCTCCCAGGGACTGGGGCAGGCTGCAAACACCCCGGGGAGCTGCCACAAGTGGCTGCACTCACCTAACAATAAAGTCCCCTCACAGCTGCACAGGAGTGTGGTGTTTATAAAGAACCCCCTCACCCAGTATCCCAGAATGCTCACCCCACACCTGGGAAGCGATGAAGCCTGTGTTCACAATCCTTAATCAGACACGAGGAACTCGAGGCGGAGAGAAGTTCAAGGGGAACCGTGTGGCACGACTGAAACTGGAGACCAGGTCACTGGAGGCCTGCCCCAGATGTGAGGGTGTGTGTCAGGCTCAGCAGGTGGTTGGGATGGCTGAGCCAATTGGTCCGAAAGGGTTTCTTGGAGGAAGAGCATCTCAGCAGAGCACCCATTCGTTTATTCAGCTGGTATTGCCTGAGGAGCTACTACCAAGATGGAACTTTTCTAAGGTGCCCCCCAAGAACTCAAGGCACAGGGGCCCGAGGGCAGGGTTGGTGTGCAGTCTTGCTCAGAATCAGCCAGATATCGAGGTGTGTGTTCCAAGCTCCACAGGTAAGGGAGAGAGCAAGCTGAGCTGGCACAGGCTGGAGCAAAGCCACTTAGCCTGGGCCTCCAGGAGGGGTGGGATGCTGGTTTTGTGGAGAAGGACAGGTGGCCCAGGGAGGACTTTGTGGGCAGACAGAAAGAACACATAGACTGAACAGAGGGTAGGCAATTGCCTGCTATATTTTGGGCAAGACCAGGGGACTGACTGGGGCACCAACCTGAGTCTGGGCAGCACAGTGACAGTGAGGGGCCACACTGATGGAGGCCTGAAGGGGAGGCCGAGAGGACTGCAATGGCCAATAAATGCAATTAAAGCTCAAAAGACAACTCACCACACTCCGGGAACCTGAGTTCTCTTATCCATGAAAGACAAATAACAATCGCCTATTTTACTGATTTGAAAGTGCTTTTTAGAGTGTAAAACACTAAGCAAACATCATGATCTATTCTGTTGGTATTCCAAAGCCTTTGAGAATTTTTAGCAGGGACCTGAAGGATCTGAAAGTTGCCCATTTATAAAGAGCATCCTGAGACACTGCAGAGGGGACCAGAGGAGGGGAGGATGGAGGCAGGAGGCCTGTCAGCCACCGCCACAGTCTTTGTCAAAGATGGTGAAGAGCTATAGGGCAGAGGAAGCAGTGGGGACAGAGAAGAAGACGGATTGGAGTGATGTCTTGGGGGAGGACTCAGGGGCCATCACATCAGCCAGGGCAGAAGGGGAAGGCAAAGATGGGTCCCAGAGGCATGCTGCTGACCATAGAAGACAGGAGGGACAGGAGGGGGCAGAGGGTGGGATCCGCAGTGCGCTCCTGGGCAGGATGGGTGGGACTCGCCCCTGGGAGGGCTTCAGCCGGCTTCTGGGAATGGCCAAGGCCCAGGAGAGGAGTGGAGGTCCTGGGAGAGATGCACTCACTCAGGGCGGGACACTCCAGAGATGTTGGAAAGAATCTGGGCTGTGTCCCAGGACCAGGAGAAAGAGCCAGAGGAGAGGAGCCCGTGTTTCTGTGGGGAAGGGGCTGCATTCAGTGACAAGAAGGGAACAGAGAACTGGAAGAACCTGCAGGGGAGGGATGGGCATCTGAGCGCCTCTCAGGGCTAATGCTGTAACGGGGTGGAAGTTGGAAGATGTGGGTGCAGACTAGTCTTTGAAGGAGCTCGGGAGGGAAGAGAACAAAAGACGGATAGTTAGCAGGGGAGGGGGGTCAAATAGAGGCTGGTTTTAGACAGGGGAGATCTGAGCATGCTCACAGCCTGGGGAGGGAAGCGGTGGCAACAGAGATGAATCAGAGGGAAGAGGCTGGGAACAGACTCCCCCAACCCCTGTCAAGGACCAAGGATGGAAGCAGTTCCTGAGCTGGCTGGACGCGAAGCTCTGCCGCTCACATACCTGGAAGTGCCTGGCTTTCCCCCGCCCACTGAGTCCTGAGGGGAGGCCCCAGGCCTGGGCCCGAACCCCTCTCTACCCAGCACACAGCCAGCAGTTTGCCAGTGTCACTGCATGTCCAGGAAAGACAGACTTCCCCCGCACCAGCTCTTCCCAAGGCCACGGCCAGGCCCTGCCCTGACCCAGCCCACAAGGCACCAGCCCTGGAGTTTCAGGTTCCTAGCCCGACCTCTGGTCAGTGTGTGCCTGTTTCTAAGGACCCTGCGACCCCTGCTAGGGCTGGACCCCAGCATCTGTTCAATCCACTGGCCACCCAACCAGCACCTGGAAGACCCAGGGGGCTCCACCAGGTGATGAACTCACTGGGGCTCGCAACACCCTACTCAGCCCAGCCCACTGGCCCACATGTACACCCCACTTCCTGGACTCCCCAGACGCCCCCTCTGACAGCACAGGGCAAGTATCCTCTGCCTCCCCGTCCTTCGCAGGTAGAAGCAGAAAGGGAGGCAGGGGAGACTGTGAGTTTCCTGTTGGAGGTGAGGCGGGCAGGCATGCAGACTCCTGATGCCTCCCTCACTCCTGTCCACCCATCCAGCGGTGCCCTTGCCCCTCAAGAAAGCGAAATGCCCCACCAGCTTCTGCATGTTCCAGGAGAGAAGGCCCTCAGGGCTGTGCAGAAAAAGGAAGAAAAGCAGGACAGAAGTTCAGAGCAGCATTATTTATAATAGCCTAAAAGTAGAAGCAGCCCAAATGCTCATCAACTACCGTCGCCAGAATAAATTCAGGACACCCAGTTAAAATTTTTCAACAGCTTTATTGAGATATCATTTACATATCATAAAGTTCACCCTTGAAAGCGGACAGTCCAGTGGGTCTGAGTACTCTATTTACAGAGTTACACAACCATCACCTTAATTTTAGAACATTTCATCACATCCCTGCCCCCCAAAACTTGTACCCATTGCATTCACTTCCCAACTCTCCCCACACCCTGCCCTAGGCAAGCACTAATCTACTTTCCATCTCCATGGATTTGCCAGATCAAGACTCTTCACATCAATGGAATCATACAGTATATGGTCCTTTGTGACTGGCTTCTGCTTAGCACAATGTGGAAACTTGGTCTGAGTTGTTCCAGGCCTCAGCACTTCATTCCTTTTTGTGGCTGAATAATATTCCACCCTGTGGACATACCACATTTGGTTTATCCATTCTTTAGTTGATGGACATTTGGGTTGTTTCCACTTTGGGGCTATTATATATACTGCTGCTATGAACAGTTATGGATGAATTTTTGTGCAAACATTTTCATTTTGGGGGTAGCGACAGAAGGAAAGGTAGTACATGGGCCTGGCCCCTTCTCCCTTCTCACCTTATCTCCTGTACCTTCACACCGCCTGGCTGGAAGTTATTATGATCCCCTCTAATAGATTAAAAGAGAGGCTCAGAGGGAGGCCCAAGACCACGGAGTACTAAAACTGAGACAGGAGCTCAGATCTCTCAATTCCTGGTTCAGGGTTCTTCACTGCAGTGCAAGCCCATTTTAGAGAACTTGCTGTCCACTTAGTGGAAAGAAACTGAAGGGAACATGGTTAAGTGAACAATCGCCTCGCTCCTTTAACCCTAATTAGGTGCTTGTGACCTGTGTCCCAGGTGTGAGGGTAGAGACTGAAGCCACGGGGCTGGCAGCTTCTTTCACCCGCAGGGTAGAAAGTCCCTAGCCTGGAGCAGCCCCTCTCCTCAGTGAGTAGCCCCAGGGTCCAGAGGGCCTGTCAGCCTCTCACCCAACATTTTCACAGCCAATCCTCCCCCTAAGGCTCGCCCAGCAGGGGTGGAAGCCCAGGGTGGAAACAACAGGCATTCACCTGAGACGCTGAGTGCAAACCGGTCTCGCATCCTCAGCCAGAGTCTGGCTTCAGCTCATCCCTCACTGCAGTCCTCTCTGATCCCACCTCCCTGATCTTAAGCAGAACTCAAATGCTCTTCCCTTCAGATCTGCCTGCACCCCTCTGCCCTCTCCCGGCCCTGTTACCAGAGCTCACTGGACCTTGGAAAGAAATGTGCACCAAGCCCTTTTCCTGAGGTCAGGGTGGAGAGGTGGCCGGTGGACTGGGCTCTGTGCCCTCTATGGGCCCACCACCCCAGTGTCCCAAGGTGCAGACCAGAAGAGCAAACCGCTGCTTGCCAAAAAGCCACTTACTCCATGTGGCTGGTCAGGGGCTGTGGGAGACAAGGACCTCAGTGACTCTGCTTTCCCAATTCTACCACTCTGGCTGGCCAGAAAGTTGGACGACTTCATCCAGGATTTAAAATTGCTCCTTGGTACACGGCAGAGATTCAGAAACACGTGCGGAGAGTGGAATACACAGAATGATAACTCCAGGGGCCCAGGACGAAAGTCCAACAGCACTTAATTGTTCAGAGCTCATTTGCCTCTCACCGTCTTGGTGCAGTGAGTGCGATTGGTTTCCCATTTCCCAGAGGAGAACACCGAGGCGGAGGGAGGGAAGGTGATAGGGAGCTTGTGGATCTGAGCGCTGAGCCATGAGCCGCGGCTGCCTGGGCCGCGGGGTCCCCCTGCTGGCCGGCCGGCAGCAGCGCTGCTCGGAGGCCGCTCCCCAGCCTCGGAGAGGAGCCAGATGTGGGCGAGGAGACGCTTCACCTGGCAGATGGGGCTGAGCAGAAGGGCTGCCCGGCTGCCCGTCCTCCCCCGCAGACTGGAAGACCACCAGGGCCGGCGCTAGGATGCCCCGCGAGCCTGCCCACCAGAATGGGGATTCTGCTGTCCTGGCGCCCAGCCTGGAGTCTTCGGTTCGCAGGCAAAATCTCCTGAACCTGCCCGAAGGCATGGGAGCCCTCCCATCTGGTGAGATCGCCAGGGAAAAGGATTTCCCAGCTTCCTTTGCTTTCGACCCGGCCACCTCGCTGCACCCAACTCTGGAGGAGAGAAGGCGGTGAGGACCCACCCAGCTCTCTCTCTTCTGGAAATGGCTCTCAGCTGGTGGCAGAACCCTCTGTCCATTCAGATACGAGCTTGGTCCCCAGTGCCAGGCAAAAGTGGCATGAAATCTCACTTCTATCCCTTCTCAACAAAGAAGCCTCAGTTTTCTCATCTGTGAAAGGCAAATGATATTTTCCCATTGGGCTGTCAGGAGGATGGGGGGACATTATAAAGTCAATAGCACAGAGTGCTGGCTGGGTGCTATGAGGGTCACCGTTGTTTTCGTAGCTCTTTGACCTTTCTTGCCCTAATGCTTAACAGCAGGCAGGTAGGAGTTCTGGACAGAAGAGTGTGGGGTGTCGCCTGCCATGTGCTTGTGATTTCCCCCAACCTGGTCACTTCCTTGATCTCCAGCGCCCTGTCTGTGAGGGGAGAGGTGGCAGCTGCTTCCCTCCCCTGCCCATGCCCTGACCCAGCCAAAGGCCTGGCACAGCTGCTGGAGTGGCCCAAATGCCTTGGGTTTAGGGCTAGGTAGAGGACAGCTGGGGAGCGGGGAGGGCGAAGGGTAGGAAAGGGGCACCCTTCCCTCTCATGATGTCCACTTACCCCACAGCTTCCTAAGCCTTCGGAGCAGGCTGGGACCTCTGACCTCACTTCTGCCCACAGCTGTGGGGAGGGAGGAGTTGCCACTCTATCCCTCCCTTGTCCTCTGCCCTCTAGGGCTGCTGCTGGACCCACCATCCCCCACCCCTTCCTCCTGCTCCCTCCTCCACCCACATGCTGCCCAGCTGTCACTGCCCCTGAGCTGGGCACTCCGCCCGCCTGCGCACTCATGAATCGCCAGCATTCACACTCTGACCCCAGAGCCCTCACCTGTTCCCCTCGGTCTGTGCTTGGTCTGTGTGTCCCCATCTGTTGTCCTCCATCCAGGACTCAGGGCAACAGGCTGCACTTCAAAACCCCCAGCTTCCACCTGCCAGGAGTGGGTGGGGAGGACAGGCTCAGAGGCAGGGTCTAATCTGGGGGGTCCTTACCTCCTTTCTCCCCACCCCAGGCCCACCAGCGCTGTCCCAAACAGCCTACATCCCAGCATGCAAAAAGCAAAAAGTCCAGTTCTTCCACAAAGACCTTTGCATATTTAACAGCATCTCTCACTACATTTCATTTATTCATGGCCAGCTCCTAAATCAGGGACTGCTCAGCATGCAGGAGCAAACAAAACCCAGCAGTGGGAATTTAAAAATCAATTTTTTATTATACAAGTAATATGTGAATACACTTTTCTTGATAAAATAATAAAACCATTCATTGCAATTCAGGATCAGATTCTCTAGGATCAGTCCCCCAAACCCAGACTCTTTCTCCTCAACACAGAGGTGGCCATTATTATCAGCTTGGTGTGTATCTTTTCAGGCATTTTATATATGTTACAGAATAAAAATGTATATTGTATATGGCATTATAAGTATTATGTTGGCTTGGGTTTTGAGACTTTTTGTATTCTGCAACTATTCTGCAACTAAATTCACTGTGAAATGTCTTATTTGTCCAAGTCAGCACATATAGCTCTACAATCTCCTGATATGCTACATCAAGTCAGGCAGCAGTGGTGCATGCCTATAATCCCAGCAACTCAGGAGGCTGAGGCAGGAGGATCACAAGTTCAAGGCCAGCCTGGAAACTTAACAAAACCCTATCTCAAAATTTTAAAAATCAATAAAAAGAAGTGGGGATATAACTCGGTGGTAAAGCACCCCTGGGTTCACTCCCCAATACAAAGCAAAACAAGAAAGAAAGAAAAAGAACATCATATTCCTATGGTGGACACATCATGATTTACTTATCCATGTCCCTATTGATAGATAATTACATTGTTTCTCATTTTTTTCCAATCAAAAACAATGTATCCCTGTCACAAGTTTATGTCTTCTCCAACCTGGTCCTACCTGGTCCCACCTAGCCCTGTGTTCTTACCCCTTGTGAACAAAAAGATTTAGCATTTACATGTTTCAAGAGTACAAAACTAACAAACATGTCCTTAGGAGCATTCTACTATTTTTAGCAATGTTTAGCTATTTTTTAGCTAATTTTTAGCAATTCCACATTTTTTTCAAAGTCCTGGTTGCCCAGTAAGATGATTTCTGTCTCTACATAGGGGAGAATTACTGCTCTGGGCAACAGCGCTACTGATAAGAAGGTAGAAGATTTAAAAAAAAAAAAAAAGTGAAGAGAAGAGAAAGTTAACGGAAAGAGTGAGAAAGAGAAAGAAACAATAAGCCTGCTTATTTACCACAGCACTTTGCAACCAGGAAAGACTGGAACTGTTCTATGGAAAGGAAACAGTTAAGTAAAACTTGGTATATGTGTTCAGTGGAATATTATGCAGCCATTAAAATGATAATTAGGAAGACTATGTAGGAGCAGGGAAATGCTTCCAATATTAAGTTAAAAAGTAGACTACAAAATTAAAACTACATCATGATTACAACTATGCAAAATAATATGGGCATTCAAAGATGGGAAGGGAATCTAGATAAATGAAAATCTGATTTGCTGTAGCAGCAGAGTTGTGGCTGTGCTGTTATTGCTGATGTCCATTCATATTGCTCTAATGTTGTTTGTGCAATATGCAATTAGTGTAAAGTGAAATAGCATTGAGGAGAAGAAAGGAAAGAAAAGTGAATAAAAGAGGAAAAAGAGAGAAAGGAAGAGGAGCAGAGAAGAAGAAATGAGAGGAGAAAGAGAGAAATAAGAAATTTCCCCACTGGCAGATGGGGAAAGAAAGGAGTTTGGAGCAAAAGTCCATGTTTTGAGGCCTGTGTGGACTCAGGCTCTTCTTCCAGACCCTTTAGAACAACGAGTGTTCATTGTATACAGAGGCCAGCATATCTCTGAGTCTCTTCCTCTCTTCCCTCTAGTACTTTTTGAAGCCCACCAAGAAGTCAGGGATACCAAGCCCAGGATTGTGCTCCTAAGGCACTCAGAGTCTCGCCAGGTAGGGAGAGATGGGAGGCATGAATACGTGAGCCAGCTATTACAGCCAGAAACGAGCACCCCGGTGGAAAGCTGATCCTCTGCTAGTGGAAGCTGTAAGGTCCCACGAGGTGTCACAGAGGAGGGATGTTTGAGCTGGGTCTCAAGGAATGGGCAGGAGATTGTCAGGCAGAGAAAAGGTAGTAGCACCCTAGGTAGAAGGCACATGTGCAAAGGCACTGGGGCCTCAACACGAAACAGCACTACTTACATTAATGTTGAGTATGGCTAGACACAAGGTTCAGAAGGAACAGAGGCAAGCAATGAGGCCTTGAATTTATCCACAGGACAATCAGAAGTGTTGAAAATTTAATCAAAGCAAGAGTGCACGGATTTGTCCTTTAGAGTATCCCTTACTTCTTGGTGGGCTTCAAAAAGTACTAGAGGAAAGAGAGGAAGAGATTCAGAGAAGCCTTGAGGCAATGAGGAAAGTGGGAGGGAATGGTAAGAAGTGGAGAGAAGGAGCAGCCACCAGCAGGTTGTTAGGGAAGTTCTGGTGACAAAGAGCTCTGCCCTAAGCTGGGTCAGTCAACAGAGCAGGGCTCAAGGGATTGGTTCAGGAAATCCTCATGTAGAAAAGGCGGAGTTTCCTCCATTCATTCTGCAAACATCTTTTGAGAGCGGAGCATCAGAGATCAAAGACAGCCAGTGTCCTGAGAGGGGAAGATGAACAGGGAGGCAGATGGCTCTAGATGGACGTGAAAAGTGCTCCAATAGAGAGGAGACACGGTGGCCACCAGAGACAGGAAGGGAGGCAGGGGTCCAGCATGACACCTGGTTTCGGCCTCACCTGGGAGTGGGGCTCTAACCTGAGACGGGAGCCCAGGATGTGGCAGGTGTGGGCCCTGGTGATTTCCACTCAGACCTCTCACTCTTCCTCTGCCCCTCCCTCATTCAAAAAATCCAAATGTGACTTAAGGAGTCAGCTGTCTTCCCAGTGAAAGATCCATGGAGAGTTCCAAGAACAATGCCCCAATACAGTGCCCGCATACAATGCCCGCATGCAATGCCTGCATACAATGCCCAGTGAATGTTAACTTAAACTAACACAAAACGGGAAAAGTGCAGAAAATTAAAGCAAGATCCAGGCTCATGAGGTTGCCTCCCTCCCTCTCTGTACCACAGACAAACACATGGCCCCTGGCCCTGAAGAGTCCACCAGGGACTCCCTCAACCCCCAGCTCCCCTCCCTCTACTCTACCGGTCTTCCTTCTGTGTATTTATTTATTCATTCATTTTTATTTGTGGCTTTATAGATACTCGTAAAGGTAGGATTCACAAGGGACTTTTGACAGAACTAGAACTCAACCTGTCAAGATGACATTGTTTTAAAAAAAAGAGTTTGACCATAAATATGCAAAAACTGAGCTCCCCGCTGGCAGATGGGGCCCTGCAATGAAAGGGAGAGACGGGGGCAGAGGGATCCCTGCAGTTTATTCCCATGCAAAGGAGTTTGCATCGCACTATTGGTTTAAAGAGTTTGCTGTCTGCACGTGGCAAATCATATTTATTGCATGATACCATGGAAGAAGCCAATGAAATTGGGAGATTTTTTATTTTTATTTTTTTCTCATGCTTCAACTATTATGCAAGCTGAATTCGGGAAGAAGATGAAGGAAACCAAGTGTGGAGACGTTGTTTATGTTGACACTCTTGGGTGGTGAAGTCATGGAAACTTGGGGGAAAGATTTGCTGAGCTGCGTCCCAGATGAAGAGGCACAGGGAATTAAGAGGCTTTGAGGGACCCAACTCATCAGACTGCAGGTATTATGATATACAAGATGGTAAACACTCTGATCTTGTTTGACACATGGCTGATGCCCATGTTGAACTTAGGCTGGACACTTGGACTAATGACTGACCGCTGAACTGCTCTTATTTCTTATTGCACGACTATTTCAAGCACAATGAAATCATCAATGGTAAAGAAGCATAGTACTGTTTGATGGACATGAAGTCACATGGTGGGGGAAAGGCTTGGATTTGGACAAGAATGGATTTGATTTAGGTTTTGTACTTTTGACCTTTTTGCTGTCAGCCTCTGTTGAGGGTTTTTATGACCCAGTCACAATTCCAGGCATGTCACATGCACTAGTTCATTTGAGCCTCCCAACAAATCTATAGGGGTGGTTTCTAGTTTTATTCCCATTTCACAAATGATAAAACTGAGACTCAGAGAAGTTCAGAGACAAAGACTTTAAAGTGGAGCTGGGCACCATGGCACACGTCTATAATCCCAGTGTCTGGGGAGGCTGAGGCAGGAGGATCAGGAGTTCAAAGCCAGCCTCAGCAACTTAGCAAGGTGCTCAACAACTTAGCAATACTCTGTCTTATCTCAAAATAAAATACAAAAAGGGCTAGGGATATGACTCAGTGGTTAAGTGCCCCTGGGTTCACTCTCCAGTACCAAAAAAAAAAAAAAAAAAAAAAAAAAAATCCCTGGTACCACCTTGTGTGCAAACTTGAGAATATGCCTACATTCCTAGGAATCAGCCCTCTCAGTGGGGTTTCATTTCCAGGGAATTTATTAAGGTGAAAGGGAATTATGCTCACCAAGAAGACAGCTTTCCTAGAATATTAGGAAGCTCTGAATAAGTACCAGACATGGCCTATTGTGTGGCCTGATTCTGGACCTCTAGGTTCATTTTCCTCTTTCATGAAGTGACTGAGACCAACACTAAGAATCAACCCAGTGATGGAACTCTGGAGTGGTACTGAGATGTACCCACTAGCCACAGAGCTCCATTTGTTATATACCCGTTATGGTTAGATACCAGGTGTCCCCCAAAGGCTCATGTGTGAGACAATGTAAGAACATTCCGAGGTGAGATGATTAGGTTATGAGAGCCTTAGCCCAATCCATGAATTAATCCCTGATATGGATTAACTGAGTGGTAACTGAGGTGGATAGGGTGTGGCTGGAGGAAGGGGGAATTGAGGGCATGCCTTTGGGGTATATAGTTTGTGTCTGGAGAGTGGAGTCTTCCCCTGCTTTCTGATCATCATGTGAGCAGCTCCCCTCTGCCACGCTCTTCCACCATGCTCTGCCTTACCTGTCCCCAAGGAATGGAGCTGGCTGTCTATGGACTGAGACCTCTGAAAAGGTGAGCCGCCAGATAAAATTTGTTCTTGCCAGGTCTTTCAGTCACAGCAGTGAAAAAGCTGGCTAAAACAATACCAACTCTTGTGAGCTTCACTGATGCTCTCAAAATCAACCTGTAAGAGCACACCTCTGCATACATTATCAATCCAGCTGCTGGTAACACTCCAACATGTGTTCAGCTAGCTTACTATTGTTGTTAATATTTAAAAGTTATGGACTTTGGTTCTGAGGTGTAGCAGAGTACACTGATTAATCCTCATAGTAAAAACAACAATAAATAAAGCAAATATTTAAACACCTTTTTAAATGCATCGATAAACTGGAAAAGAATGAAAGGCAAACTCAGAAGCCTAACATCATGTGAAAGCAGGAATCCAACGGGGAGAGGCTTACACAGATGTCATTGACATTGAGCTTCAGTTTCCACAAACTTGCAAGGTCCTGAGGGTTTGCCAGTGCTGGGAGTCTAACAGAAGACCACACCCAGAGCACAAACCCATAAACTGGAACACAAAGGGTGAATTCAAAATAAATCAGTGCCTTACCTGCCTGCCTTGAACTTGACACTCAGCAGAGGGGAGAAAACACTTTCCTTGAGAATTAATTACTGCCAGCTACGCTTGTTTAGATTTGAGCTTCCAAGTCACATCACCTTGGTGATCCAAAAAACCCAAAGCCAAGAGTTTGCTTTCTTGTAACCCTTTCTTGTGATCCTTTCTTGTGATCCTCAGGTGTCTGCAGTAGAAAAGGAAAGCACCCTCCACCCGGGCAGCAGAGAATTCCCACAGATACGTTCCTGAGTGTGTTAGTCAGCTTTCCATGACTGTGACAAAGTATCTGAGATAAATCACCTTGAAAGGATAAAGGTTTATTTTGTCTCAAAGTATTAGAGATTTCAGTCCATGGCCACTTGGCCCTGTTGTCCTGGGTCTGTGGCAGAGTACAGAGTGAAGAGTACAGAGTGCAGAGTACACGGTGAAGCCAAGCTGCTCACCTCATGCCAGGTAGCAAAGTACGAAGAAGGGTATTTTGGTCAAGGGGAGGGCCCCAGTGACCTGTTTCCACAACCTCCTGGTAGTGCCATCAGCTGGAGACCAAGCCTTCACCACAGAGCCGTTGGGGAACATTTATGATCCAAACCATGAACTTACAGTAAAAAATCCATAAATAAATAATCACAAAACACAAGGGAATCAGACCATGATTCCCATGGTCTGATGGGACCATGAGCAAGAGTCCACCGAGGGAAAAAAAAAAGGGGGAATGATTGTGCACAACCCAGAGCAATTTGCCCTCCCAGGGACGGTTTTGGTCCTCACACTGGGCGAGTGAGGAAGATGGGTGCTATTGCATCTGGTGCATGAAGCCCAGGGATGTGGTTAAACATCTCCAAGGCGCAGGCAGCCTCTCACACCACGGATGTCTCTGGCTCAGGATGACAATAGTGCCAAAGTTGAGAAACCCTGAGATACAAGTTTATCTGCTTGTGCAAAGTTTCTGAATTGGAACTCTCAGGGGAAAAAGTATAAGCATTAACTTAAGGTAATAAAAGAAGGAATTTAAAATATGAAAAAAGAAAGGGAATATATTATTATTTGATTTGAAAAATAGCCAAATAAAATTTCTAAAAACAGATTAAGTGAAAACAATTGGGATTAAAACAATCATTTTGAAAATAGCTTGGAATTATCTAGTAAAGTTGAAGATATATAGATAATCTATGATCGAACAAATTCAATTTCTAGTATATAACTCTGAGAAACTCACACGAGTGTTCAAATATACAATGATGCTCAGAGCAGCATTGTTGAAACTGCTCCCCCTCAAGATAGGAAAAACTAACTTGAATATCCACCAAAAATAGAATGCAAAATAATATATTCATACAATAGAATACTTCACAGCAGTGGAATTAGAGGAATCACAGATGCAAATATGGATTAACCTTTAAACATAATTTTGACTAAAAGAAGCAGACCCAAAATATGCACACATATTAAGTTAAAAAGGAACAAGCAAATAAAATCAGACACAGAGGGCAAAACTAATTTTTAAAAAAGCAAAGAAATGATGACATAACAATGAGGGTGGTGGTTTTTGCTGGAGAAAGAAGGGGTTGGGGTTCAGAAAGTGATACACTGTGGGCTTCAGGGCTATTGTTAATGTTCCATTTCCACTTATGTATTTGTATTATAATTAATTAATGAGTTCAATAATATATATTCATATTTTTGCAATTTTATGAATTGTTATATTTTTGCAACTTAAAAAATGTTTTTAAAATTAGATGGGCAGGTTTAATAGCAAATTATACAAAACAGAAGTGAGAATTATTGTACTAGAAGACAGATCTAAAGAAATTATCCAGAATGCAGTTCCAAGAGTCAAAGAGATAGAAAGTATGAAAGATTTAATCAGAATTCTAGAAGACAAGAGAAAGAGAAGGAGTAGAGGCAGTATTTAAAGAGTGAATAACTGGAAATTTCTCAGAATTGAAGAAAAGATCACTGGTAGTGGTCTACTAAATTGGGGAGAACACCTAATCACAAGCAGCATAAACAAAATGCAATCCACCCTAGAACACATCACAGTGTTCTAGAACTTCCAGAATGTCTAAATGTTTTCAAATTAAAAAGAAAAGATATTAAAAATAGAAAGGAAAGACATAGAGTCATGCATGACTCAGATGGTGGTACATTTTGAGAACTGTATCATTAGAAGATTTCATCATGGTGTGAACATAAAAACACACCCTTACCCAAACTAGATGGTGTAGGCCAGGCCCTTGAAGTGGCCTCTTGATGCACTCAAGAGGCTTCATGAACTTGAGGCATTTGAGGCTGCTGCTGGTGTTAATGTGGGGTACTCTTCTATAGTAAACTTTTTTTTATAAGTAGAAGGAATAAATTCTGAAATTTTGATAAAAATACAGTATAGTAAGTACATAAATCAATATTTTTGTGTTAGCCAGATTCCATCGCTATAACAAAATAGCTGAGATCATGAACTTACTGAAAAAAGGTTTCTTTTGGCTCAAAGTTTTGGAGATTTCAGTCCATGCTCAGTTGGTGCTGTTGCTTTTGGGCCTATGGCGAGGCAGCATATCATGGTAGGAACATGTGTCAGAGCCAAAGGGCTCATCTGATGGGCCAGGGAGCAAGGAAAGAACAGAGAGGAAGCCAGAGTCCCACAGTCCCCTTCAGGGCACGCTTTCAGTGACTGGAAGATCTCCCTCTAGGCCCCACCTCTTAATGGCTCCATCTCCTCCCAACAGCGCCACACTGAGGACCAAGCCTTTAGCACACGGGCCTTTGGGAGACGATCAAGATCCAAATTGTAGCAATAGTTATTTACTATCATTGTCAAGTGTCAATACATATTGGACTTCAATAATTACATGTTACACTTTAATATCACTGGCAGCACTGCAGATACGTTTACACAAACATCACCACAAACATGCTAGTGATGTGGTTGTGCTATTATGTTGCAATAGCTATGTCTTCATTAGGTGATAGGAATTTTTCAGCTCCGTGATCATCTTCTGAGACCACCATTGTATGTATTGACAAAATGTTGTTCTGCAGTGAATCACTGTGGAAACTTCAAGAATGACCACTACATTGGTTTTTTTTTTTTTTCACCTATTATGAAAACCAGGGGACAGTGGAATAATATCTTCAATGTGGTTTAAAATATAAATTCATTCCTAGATATGTGTGTGGGAGCATGCTGGGGATTGAACCCAGGCCCCATGCATGCTAGGCAAGTGCTCCATAGATTTTTTTATGCCTTGTGAAAAATCAAAACAAAACAAACAAAAAACCCATGCAAACATTAAACAACTCATGAAATTAAAGAGTAAATTGTAATGGAAATTCAAAATATTTAGAAGAGCTTAAAAACTACATGTCAATTTTGTGAAATACAATTAGTCATAGTTACATTAAAAAATAAAACAGACTGAAAATGTGCTAAACATTCAACTTTAGAATTTCAAGAAAAATCCCAACAGATTAAACTCAAAGTAAAAGGAAGAAAGCAATTTAGAAACAGAATTAATAAAATAGAAAACAATAGAGGATCAATAGTGCCAAAAATAGCTTTTGAAATATAATTTTTAAAAACTGGCATGAATAAAAAGTTAAAAATAGAAGACAAGACTCAAAAATATTAGAAATGAAAAGAGGGGATTAAATGAGATACAAAGATTTTAAAAGATAAAGAGATTGTATCAAGAAAAACTTTTATGGCAAAACACTGAAAATTTAGGTGAAATGGAAAAATTCTTAGAAAAATATAATTTACTAAAACTAACTCAAGAAGAAATAAACCTAAGTAGACTTACAACCAATAAAGAAACTAAATTAGTATTTTTACCACAAATTCAAAAAACAATTTCAATCTTACAAATACTCTTCCAGAAGTAGAAAAGAAACAATCCCCAACTCATTTTACAAACCTAGCAGAGCCTTGATACCAGAATAGAATCAAAGTCATTTTATCAAGAATGTTGACACAAAACCTAAATAAAATATTGCAAACCAAATACAGCAACATTAAAAATGTTCTACATCTTGACCAAAACGAGTTTATTCAGGGGATGAAAGTTGCTTTATCTTTTTTTGTTGTTGTTTTTGTGTTGCTGGGGATTGAACCCAGGGCCTTCTGCATGCAAGGGACACACTCTACCAACTGAGCTATATCCCCAGCCCTATCATTTCTTAAAAGAAAGCAATTAATGTAATTTACTTCGTTAATGGATCAAAGGAGAAAAAGGATTTCATTTGCTGCTGAAAAAGTATGTTTTTGATTAAATATATATCCCTAAATCTACATCTATAACAAAAACTCTTAGTGAACTCAAAGCAAAGGGAAATTGATTAAAATAGAACTTTTAAAAACTCACAGTAAACATTACATTTAATAGTGAATCCTTTAAAAAAAAGTTTTTGCAGTGCTAAGGATAGAACCCAGGGCCTCCTGCATCCTAGGCAAATGTTTTACCACTGAAATATGTCCCCAGACCCCTACTTGGAATTTTAAATAAGACACAGAAAAAGAAAAGGAAAATAAAGGAGGGAAGGAGGAAAGTCATAAGAATTGAGATGAAGGAATCAAAATTGTAATTTTTTCATAGAGGATAAGATTATCTATGTGGCAAATCCTAAATAATCCACAGATAAATGACTAGAAAAAAATTGAAGCACTTGACATACTTACTGGACAAAAAATCAATATATAAAAATCAAGTTCATCAAGTCAATTCTATTTCCATGAACAAAAATCAATTTATTTCCACCAATAGATAAAAAATGTAACTTTATAAAACTATAATCATTCAAAACTAAGTAACTAGTAATAAATCTTTTAAAAGATGTGCAAGATTTCTTATGAAAAAATATTTAAAGCTTTATTGAAAAACATTAAAGAATTATCATTTAGTATACGAAACACTTGTGCAGAACCTACTATATGTCAAGTGCTTTTAATGTTTTACAATTAGTAACCTAAAAACTTCTCATGACCACCCTAAGAGAACTGCACTATTATTATCATCCCATTTACAGATGAGGAAATCAGAAACTTCCAAAGTCACAAACATAAATATTAGAACCTAAACCCAGGAAATTTGGGTACAGAACACATGCTCTTAATCTTGTATTATGTTGCCTCTTATACTGAGTTAAAAAAAAAAACAACAACAAAAACAAAGAGAGAGCCTATTTATGTTCCAGAATACACAAAATTAGGAAGATTAATTCTCACCAAAATTGATCTGTAGTTTCAATGCAATTCCAATCAAAATCCCAAGAGGTGCCACAGGTTAAGGAGTAGCATCTCCCAGGATTTTGAGATTCACTTGCCCTGCAGAGGGCAAATCAAGTTACTGCTGTCACCCATGTTGAAGTCAAGAACTGGACTGTCCCTTTATTAAGCACCAAATATGCTACTTCTACCTACAAAAAAATAGTATCAGATTATTCTTCACACCAAGAACTTTAAATGGTGGATAAAACTGAAGGCACAAAGCAACAATTACAGCCAGGACTTGATGGGCTTGAAGAAAAGTAAAATGCACTGAATTGAGCCCAGTATTCCAAAGATAGTTTCCCACCAAGGTATTTGTCTAAATAGTGTATACATGAGGCAATGCTGTAAGAAACTAGCAGAATTTTGGCAGTGTTTATGATTCATGGAAGAAAAAACTGGAATTCAGGATCCCAGGGCTTTCAATCTACATACCAGAAGACTATATCTTAGAAGTAAGGGTGTCATGGGAACAGACAAGTCTCAATCGGATCAAGTTCATCCAATAATTACCCGTCTGACCTGATAGATTAAAATTAAATCCTTATCCAAGGAAGTTAACATCATATAGTTTCTATAATTTATCAAACAATAACCAGAAATCAATTAAAATTGATAGCATAAAAAAGATTAAAAGACAAGAGAGAGATAAGAAAACAGAGACCCATAGCTGATTCTGATTTTTTAATTTATAAGATTCAGACTTTAAAATATCCATGAGTAATATATCCAGGAAAATGCATTAAAAGATAGCATATGTCAGGTGAGAACCTAGAATCTTTCAAAAAGCATTGAATGGAAATGCTGGGACTAAAAATACAATAACGCAAATTAAGAATTCATTCAATGGATTTGACTGCAGATTAGATACAGTTAAAGAGAGGGTCAGTATCCTGGAAGATGAAGCAATAGAATATATTCAGATTAAAATAAAGACCTCTAACAAAGTATGGGAAATATGTGAGAGACATATAGTACATGGTTAAAAGCCCTACATGTATGCAACTGGAGTAGCAGAAGATAGAAAAGAAAGCTAATACAGTGCAGTATTTGGAGATACTAATCTAGAATATTTCAAAATGGAGCCACAGATTCCAGAATATCTACAACTTCCCTCCACCAAAAGTACATTGTAGTAAAACTGGAGAAAAGTATCATAACAACATTGGAGAAAAGTACATCATAGTGAAACTGGCAAAAACAAAGAGAAATTGTTTAAAAACAGGAAGAATACAGAGACATTGCTGCAAAGAAGCAACTATAATACTGTCTGCTGACTTTTCAACAGAAATATTGAAAGCCAAAAGGGATGGAATGACACATTTAAGTGGCTAAAAACAAATAACATAAATTTAGAATTCTACACACAGCAAAAATAACCTTAAAAGATGCACATTAAAGATTCTCAAACTAAATACAGTTTGTCACCAGCAATCAACACTAAAATATATATGAAAGTAAAATGATCCCAGGAAGAAGGAGGATGATAATTCAGGAAAGAATGAGGAACAACACAAAGTAATAAAATATGAGTAAATCTAGAAGTAAATTTACTGCTAAAACAAAAAACAATAATGTCTTATGGGTTTTCCTTGTATGTGGAATTAAATGGATAAAATGAGGTACATATAGAAATTTAAGTGTTGTGAGATCCTTATTGTGTAAAAAGCAAAAATACTAATTGGAAGTAAAGGACAGTAAGCCAAAGGCACATGCATAATTAAAATAATAATAATAAATCACTAATAATCCTAATGGAGAATAAGAGTAATGGAATAATAAATAAATTGATTAAAATTCAAAAGGAGGCAAGAAATTTTTTAAAAGAAATGAATATGGGGGGCTGGGGTTGTAGCTCAGTGGTACAGCATTTGCCTAGCATGTGTGAAGCACTGGGTTCGATTCTCAGCACCACATAAAAATAAATAAAATAAAGGTCCATTGACAACTAAAAACTTTTAAAAAAAAGAAATGAAAATGGGGAAAATAGACAACAAAGAGTGACATAGTAGATTTAAACTTCATGTCTGTAATTGTTTGAATAATGAACTGAATATCCCACATAAAGACAGACTTAAGTTTTTAAATACTGCCAAGAAAAGACATTTTAAATATAAGTTCAGAAAAAGATTAAAGGATGCAAAAATATACCCTATTAGTACTAACCAAATGAAAACTGGTACAACTACACTAATATCAGACAGAATAGAACTGAAGGCATAACATGTTACCAGAAATAAAGAGGTAAACAATGCAAAAATGGATTCAATAAAAAAGATAAAATGATTCTACAGGTTTATGCATCTAATAGTGATAACCTTGAAATACATGATGCAAAAATCAACAAAGTGAACAGATAAATACATAATTCTAACTGGAAATTTTACCATACCTCTATTAGTAATTGATAGATTAAAAAGTCAAAAACACAGCAGTATAGATAAAATGTGAGTGGCACGATTAACAGCATGATCTCTAGGAAGTCCCTGGTGAGATGCTCTTCCTGAGGAGAGGGCATGTCCTGGTCATTCTGTTTATGTAGTGCATCTGTCAGTTCAGTCTGCCATAACAAAATATCATAGACCAGGTCTAAGATTTCTTTTTTTTTTTTTGCAGTCCTGGGGATTGAACCCAGGGCCTTGTGTTTGCGAGGCAGGCACTCTACCAACTGAGCTATATCCCCAGCCCCTGATTATGGTGCTTAAACAACAAAATTTACTCTCTCATGGTTCTGGAGGCCGGAATCTGGGATCAGTGTACCTGTGTGCTTGGGTCATGGGGAAGGCTCTCTTCCTGGCTTGCAGACAGCTGCCCGCTTCCTGTGGTCACATAGCCATTCCTTGGTACGCACTTGCAAGCTCTCTGTTGCCTCTACTTACAAGGGCACTAATCCCATCACAAGGGCCCCACCCTTGTGGCCTCATGTACCACTAATTATCTCTCAAAGGCCACATCTCAAAATAAAATCCCAATGGCTTCTGTGCATATTGGAAGTTGGAGCTACAATATATGAATTGGTGGGGGGAGGGAGTGGCCTAGTATATAGCCTCCTAGAATTATCACTTTATTGAGAGGGACCAGAACACTTAGGACTCATGAAAAATATAGGGGAATGAAGCTCTCAAAGATTCTTACCTCACTCTGCCCGCAAGGCTGAGGACTGGGTTGGCCTTAGAGGCTCTGAAAAACCACTGTTCCTGAGCCCCATTGCTCAGTGATGCCTACCTCTCAGTCCCCTCATGTTTTCTGGGCACATTCCATCCGACTTGCAGCTGCTGGTCCTGCCAGCCACAAGCTGAGTGGGGCGCACATGGCTTTTGTGCAATTTCTTTAAATGAGTTCTTCCTTCCAAGAGAACTGTTCCCCCGAGAGTCCCCCGGCATGTGCAGTGATGGCAATTCTACCCGCAGGCCTGGTGTTGGGGGAGGCAGTACAAAGAGAAGAGCTTTAAATTCTAAAGCAGAGAAAATTAAAATCCTGCCAAAAGCAGAGGGAGATGGGGAAGGATGAAGGCAGGGATCTCGGAAGCTTCTGCTTTTGGTCTCACTATTGGGGTTTCATAGAACAGATGGTCAGAGGTTATTTATAACTTGCAACATGCAGAGTTGAGATCCGTGAAATGTAAGAGGCTTGGCTGACAATGGTTTGAGCCAGGGAGGGCCTGAGACCTCCATTGAGACTCCTCGAATGCAGGGCTGGGAGAGGATGAATACCATCATGGAAAGGGTATGGAGCCCAAGCCCCATCCCCCAGGCTGAGTGGGAATTCCTCCAGGGAACCACCATTTTCAGGAATAATCACCATCACACTAATAAAAACAAATAATAACTGACATTGTATTGGCTTACTGGGCGCCAGGCACTAAGCTAAGTGCCTTATTATCCCAATTTTCAAAATGAGAAAACCAAGGCTCAGTGAGGGTACCTAACCAACAGAAGACCCTATAGCTTTAAGCAGCAAGGCTCTCTGACTGCTTTGTGCAAGAAAGAAGAGACGCCAGTGGTTGAGATATCTCACACCATGTCCCATTAGCACCTTGCCACCTAACAGAGACAAGATCTCAGGAAGCAGAAAACTGGATAAGGAACTTTGATGGTGGTGAGAATGGAGGCAGGGATCTGGAGGGACCTGGGGTTTGGCAGGCTGAGAAGTGCAGAGGAAGGGTGTGTGTGTGTGTGTGTGTGCACCCAGGTGATCACTGGCCTAAAGACAGTGTGATTGGATGTAGAAGACATTAAGTGTGCCTTCAATGAATATTTCCTGGTTCTGAGGACAAGGCAGGCAGACCGCCGAAGTCCAATATGGCTCACTGTGCTCCACCATCTGTCACCTTAGGAAAGTCCCTCCCTCCTCCCTAGTTCTCAGTTTCTCCTCGTTAAAATGAGACAGTTGGTCTAAGATGCTTCTCGGCTCTGAGAATTTATGCGCCTATGAATTCACTGCGGTTAACAAGTGTGGGAGAGGGGAGGTTGGCGGTGTCAAAGGCCAGAGGTTGGCTTCCTTGTGACGGCCAAGAGCCAAGGCCTGGCAAGGACGGCCAGTGACACGAAAGCGAGTCAGGAGGTGCCGTCTGCTCACCAGTGCCTGCCTGGGATCAGCATGTGGCAGGGAGTAAGGCTCCATGAGCTCGCTAAGCATGCCAACACCCACTCCCGGAGCTGAGGCGCTGGTGCCAGGCACCCCCTCCAGTGGTTAGGTGAAATGTTCAGAAATTCACGACTCCTGGAGCAAGGCTGCCTGTCTCAGAACAAACAGAGCCCCAGGCAACTTGATGAAACTCACCTACTTTTCAGGCTGCAACAAACCTTTGGAAGATCAAGGCATCTGAGCCCTGACTAAATTGTGTGCCCTTTTTTTTTTTTTTTCAGTACTGGGGATTGAACCCAGGGGCACTCCACCACTGAGCCACATCCCCATCCCTATTTTGTGTTTTATTTAGAGACAGGGTCTCACTGAGTTGCTTAGTGCCTCGTCGTCATTGCTTTGGACTTGAGATCCTCCTGCCTCAGCCTCCTGAGATGCTGGGATAACAGGTGTGCACCACTGTGCCCGGCTAATTATGTGCCCTTTTAAGTAGTGTCCTCTTTTTTTACCAGTGGATCCCCCAAGATCCACAGGGTAAGAATTCACCCCAGGTCATGACTATGAGGCTATGATTTTCAGATCTACCCAAAGAAGGAGAAATGGTCCTAAAACCTCACTCTGTAACATGAAGAGACTTGCTTTGGTGACATGGGCTCCATCACTTAGCTCGGTTCATTGATAAGTATGCAGTGAACATTCACAATGTGTACTTGCAGAGTTCTACTATATACACACTCTGGTCACCAAGGTGGTCCAGGGTCTGAGTCTGAAGCCTTAGCTCTTAATGGATAAGAATGTCCATTGACTTTGGAGGGAGCCAGGTTGGGCTGCAATCCTGCCTCCATTTTCCATTAGCACCATTATCAAGTTCCTTAAGCATGAGCCCCAGTCTGAAAATGGTAATAACACCTACTTCATAGAATCATCATGGGGACTCAATAGTCAATGCATCTAAAACATTTTTTCGGGTGCTCAATAAACAGGAATGATCTGAATGATGATGTAGCTGTAGATAACCTGGTTAGGATGGTCACACCACCCCACCCAGCACAATCCTACCCTGGGCCCATGGTGCTTTCTCTGGTCCAGTTTCTATCAGTGACCCCTATCAGGGTCAGGTGGCTCTGGGTTCAAGAATCCAAAACAACATTGCTCCTGGCCCTTGAACCAGGAAATGTGATCAACTCACTAGCCAGCAAAGGAAGAGCTACTTTCAAAAACCTGTTTACAAACAAAAAAGATGAGAAAGAGGTGACTGGGAATTGAAAAGTCAGACCATATTGTGGAGGCAGTGATACTGAGAAACTGAGATGGGGCAGTTCCCTGAGTTCCTATCCCAGGGCGTTTCCCTGATACACATTCCAAGGCCTCAATGTCCCCATCTGTAAATGCAGAAGAACAATTCATAGGCTGAAGGAGTGTAGCTAGAAATTTGAAGTCAAGGTCAAGTCTCCACTAAGGGGAGCCAGGAGGGTAAGATCATGGCCACTGGTGAGTGTCCGGCTATATGAACTCCTTCAGTGGTCTAGGGGTACCAGGAAAAGCCCCTGAGCCTGGGAAGTCAATGTAGCACTCCCACCCCTACTCCCTGCAGGCTATATGCTTCCAGAGGCAGAGAAGCCAGTGGGTCCTGCCTGGGGCTGGCTCAGGACCCCACAGGAAGGGAAATGCCGACAGGCACCGAGGCCCAGGGAAAACACTTTAGGCATCAGCGTCCTGGGGGCGGAGTGTGGCATTCCCACAGCCAGCTATGCAGGGAACGCAGCAGATGGACTACCCCGACTCCAGGGAAACATTTGGTTCCTTGTCTCACACAGACTCACTGGAAAGGCTGCTGAGGAAGGCCTGGGAGAGACAAAAGACAAGGTCAGGGAATGGCAGGGAAGCTCAGCCAGGAAGCTGAGCAGAAGTTTCCTGAGCTCCTTCCAGAGACCTTGAGCAGGTGGCAGCAAAATACCAACACTAAAAGGGCCTTTCTAGAACACTGAATCCAATTCCCTTATTTTACAGATCAGGAAACTGTGGCCTGCAGAGCAGTCAGCTGGGCTATGGAAATAGACTGAGGAATCAGGGACCCAGGCATTCACCACTTAGTAGCTGTGTGATGAGGTGCAACCTTCTTAACCCCTCTGACCCTCAGATTTCTCCTTTATAGATGGGGAGCCTCTCACGTAATTCACAGACACACTGAGGAGTGAATGAGGTTGTGCATGTAGAACACCCAGCACGGTGGCCAGCACACAGCAGAGGCCCCATGAACATCAGTTCCCAATCCCCAAGGTCACATAGGAACTAATGGCAGAGCTAGAACTAGAATCCAGAGGCTCTGACTCTTGACCCCAGGAGTTATGCCACATTCTTCATTCTGGCGACAGAAGAGAGTCAAAGAAATGACATGCCTGGGATGTGCCATTGGGGGCAGGAAGGGAGGGGGTGATGCGATGTTAGAAGGGACTTTCTCATGACCAAAGCTCAGGAATGCATTACCGAGGGTTCCATTTTGGGAGCTTATTTAAGTGCGTGCCTGGGGTGGATTAAAGGCTGAGAATGAATTAAATGTCATCTCGATGACCTGTTCTGCCCACAGATGCTAGAATTCAATTTATCAGAGACAGGCCTGGCTATACGGCGCCTAAACTCCCCGAAAGAAAGGAAATGAATATGCATTCCTTCATTCAACCAGCATTTATAGAGCATATGATATGCCCAGAGAAACAGGGTTTCTTGTTAACATTTTGACTATGAGGAAACGAAGGTTCCAAGATATTAAACAAAGAAAAGGTTACACAGCTAGCAAGAGGCAGAGCCAGGGTTCCATGCCAGCTCAGTGCTCTCTGTGCCCCATGCCTTTCTGCAGCTCCTGAGAAAGGGTAAGGTGGCATCCCTCAGGACAGTGGTGTGGGTGGATAGGGGTCTTAGGACCCCAACTTCCCCTTCAGGGAGGTAGAACCAGCCCCTGGAGGCTGCCCTGTGACTGTTCAGGAGCTGCTCAGCCCTCGCTGGGAGACACCTGCCTGAGGTAGGAATCTCTATCTAGAGTCCCCTGGTGACCTCACCAGGGCCAGAACTCCCCTCAGGGCAGAGCCTCCAGGGACCTCCCAGAACATCCTCACTGCGCTGAGACTCTGCCAGGCCTCCTGCACCCCAGCCTGCCCCGGGGACTGAGAGGAAGCAAGCAAGGCATTCCAGAGCCTGGGACAGGCGCTGCCTGCTGTGGAGAACCCCCATTCTTCAGGGGCCATGAAGCCCTTCCCCCAGGATGACAGAGTGATAGAAGAAATACTACCTCTGCTCTGCGGAAGCTCCCAGTCTGATGGGGAGACGTGGCAGAAGAATGTGGATTTAATAATAATAATAGAGCTCATGTTTACTGAGTGCCAGGCACCTTGTAAATACAATCTCATTTAATCTGTGCAGAAGGCCCATGAGACAGCTTTTATCTTTATCCTTATTAAACAGAGAGGTAAAGTCACTCACATAAGATCACAAAGCTAAAAAGTGATAATTCCAGGATTAAAACCCAGGAAATCTGGCTCAAGAGTCTTTCAATTAAGAGAAGAGGAGAAAGGGAGCATCTGGCAATGCTGGGCAGGCTGGGATGCTCTGACTACTGGTGGACTCCAGGTGACAGCGACAGTGGGTCTGGTTTGAGAAGGCGGTCTGAGGAGCATGGTGCCTCAGGTCTTGCTTGCACAGAAAGCAAGCCTGTGAGGTCAGGATGGGGGAGCCAGGAGTGAGAGTGGGGGTGGGACCCCTCCAGGAGGAAGGCCCGGAGGGCTGGGGAGGAGTTTGGATGGAGCAAAGAAATCCAGTGAGCTGCCAAGGAGAAAGTTCACTGGGGACAGAGGCTCAAATGGGTTGGAAGGACACAAAGCTCCAGTGGGAGCCTTTCCACAGGGAGGCTCCAAGTACCAAGTCTGGAATGATTTTATGGGAGGGGCCTGGGCAGGAGGCCAGCCCCACAAGGCCGGAGGGTGCCCTCTTACAGGCTCCGACTCATTGACTATGGAATGACATCCGGATCATGCACTGGGCCCTGGCAAGAGAAAGACTCAAATTTCTGATTGAACCCATGACCTTGTGCTTGACAGGCAAGCACTCTACAAGCTGAGCTATATCCCCAGCCCAAAGATCTGAATTTCTGTTCCTAGCTTTCCAGTTTCCCAGCTGCCTAACCTCTGCACACTATGGATACGGATAATGGTCATCACCTTGTGGAGTTGAGGGAATCAAATGAGTCATGGCATCTGACTCCTTTAGCACAGGCCCTTGTTTTTACTTAGCTTGGCAATCCATGACCCATTAATTATACAGAAATGTATTGATTATTGGTTTCTAATTTCATTCCATTGTGGTTAGAACGCATGCTCTTTCTTGCCAATATTTTTAAATCTATTGAGACTTGTTTTTTGACCCAGTATGTGACATTGGTGATCGTTCGTGTACACTCAGAAAAAGTGAGTATTAAGTTTTTGCTGGGTGGAATATTCTACAAATATCAACAGTAAAATTGATAGAGTTGCTTAACTAATTTTGTCCCTTTGTCCCAGATATGGAACACCTATAAAAATGTAAATTGAGCAACAAATAAACCACTAATGATAACTTAGAAATAATTATCGTGTTTTAGAGGTCTTTTTTGAGAAAAGTAACAGGCAAATGATTAGAGCATTTGAATGTATATACATTTGTGTACATGTCCACACATATAATAAAATACAAAGTATACATAAGCTCTAGATTATGATTTCCAACCTATTTTAATGCACGTGTCATTTTCATTGAAATATTCACAGAATTGAAAACTTGGGACTCAATAGGTTAAGTCTTCCATTTCCATATTGATTTCATCTATGTATTCCATAAATAAATGAGGTATATTGGAATCTCTAACTAAAATTTTGGATTTGTCAATTTCTCCTTTCAGTTTCTTCAGTTTTGTTTCAGTCTAGTAGATGCAGAATTATATGCCTTATTAATTGATCCCCTTTATCATTATGTAATCTACCTCTTTATCCGTGGCAATATTCCTCATTCATAAATCTACTCTTTTCCTGATATTAATATAGCCACTTCAGGCTTCTTGTGATTATGTTTGCATGCCATATATTTTTCTATCCTCTTACTCTCAACCTATCTATTTCTTTGTGTGCCTAGTTAGTTTCTCATAGACAGCCTATAGTTGGGTATTCCTTTTTAAAATCCAGTCTATTTATATTTAATACAGTTATATATGTTGTTACCACCTTGCAAATTGTTTTCAATTTGTCCCACCCCCCTCCTCTGCCTCTTTTCTTCTTCTAGATTAACCTTTTTATTTTTTCTTTTCTCTGTTTAATTGTGACCTGAATGGTTCATGGACACATACATATTCATATTTGTTTCTTTTTTCTCATTTCTAGCATTTTTGGAGGGCAGTTATTTTTCATCCATCAGTATTGTGAGGACTAGGATGTGTGATTAGTATATTTTGATTTTGTTTGGTTTCTTTTTATATATATTTTTTCTCTCACTTATCTATTTCCCTTGATTCTCTCTTTTCTTCTGCTACCAGCCAATCTGTATTGTTGTCTCTTTCACTCTTCCTTTCATTTTTTACTTCTATCTTCTCTCCTCCCTCATAATCATCACTTCTGTTCTCTTCCAGTTCACCATCTGAAATTGTAAACCCTTTTGCAAAGTTACTGTTTTTACTGTGGCAATAAGTGATTGCATCATTTTTGTTTATTGCAACAATTAACATTGTAGATGTCATAGCAGGAACTATTTGGTTTACGGCTGTATATTGTTTGCATTGGTTGTTATTATTTGTCTCCCCCGAAATGGTGAGGTACTAGAAGCCTCAGGGACACTATAAGTCCATAGGGTAGAAACTCTACTGCCTCAGATCCATGCTGTTAGATGAGTAGATACACAAATAGATTAACCATTTTTAAATACCCCAATTTATATCCAACATGGGCTTATTAGTTATACTTGTATGCTTTAATTTTTAGTAATTGTTAACAATATGCATCTTTAGCCTACCCCAGTCCTCCTCAGATATTACACCATTTACATACATGAGAAACTTACGATAGTACACTTACCCTCCTTATTCTCCTCCCACTGTTTTCAAACATCTTTTTCTATATGAGTTATAAACCCAATAACACATTGTTGTTATTTTTGCTTTAAATAGGCGACTATCTTTTAAGGGAAGATTTCAGAGGGAAACATTCTTTCTTAATATCCAGCCACGTGTTTATCACTTCTGCTGTTCTTCATTCCTTTAGATGCACTGAATTTTCCAACTTGTATCATTTTTTTTCTTCGTAAAAAAAATTCCTTTAAAATTTCTTGTCTTAAAGATCTGCTGGTGATGAATCCAGTCTCTCCTCTTTGTCTGAAAAAGTCTTAAAGTCACCTTCATTCTTGAAAGCTGTTTCATTGGATATAGGATTCTTGGTTAACAGGCTGTCTTTCCTATGTTTGTGTTTTTCTTTATATTCTTGAGAATATTTACAACAGCTATCTTAATAGTCCCAATTGCTACCTCTATCCTCCCTATCATTTCTAGATCAACTTCAATTAACTTAATTTTCTCCTCCTCCTGTGGGTCACATATGTTCCTACTTCTTTGTTATCTACTCGTTTATGATGGAATAACTATCATTGTGAATTTTATACAACTGAGTGTTAGATTTTATTATAATCCTTTAAAGAGTATCTTTGGGCAGACAGTTAATTTGATGCTTTGGAGATGTGTGTGTGTGTGTGTGTGTGTGTGTTTTGCTAGGGATCAAACCTAGGGCCTCACACAAGCTAAGCAAGTGCTCTATCACTGAGGTATACCTCCAATCCTTTTAAACTTGTTGAAGGCAGATCTGGAGTAATCTTTACTACTAAGGTTGTAATCTCTATTAAATACTCCATGTCTTTAATGGGATTTCTCCCTCTGGCTAGTGGAAACTGAAACAATTTCTGTCCTTATGTGAGTCTAGGAATTGATTGTTATAGAACTTGTTAAGTGACTGGATTAGATGGATAAGAGATGATGAGAAATTATGGGGGGGTGGTATCAATTAGCAGTAAGAGAAATACTGGGGTGGAGGAAAGAGTGAACGGATTCCATATCAGATATGTTTAATTTTAGGAGCCGATAAGACACATAAGTAGAGATATCGTCCAAAACCTTGGTTATATGATCAACAACTCAGGGAAGAGATTGAGGCTAGAGTATAGAATTGGAAGTAATCTCTACATAACAGTTAAGAGCAGCTAACATTCTCCAAACATTTTCACATGTGGTAGTTGAAATCTTGATGAGAAGATGAGATTGCCAAGGGAATGATGACTAAGAATAGATAAATCCTCTTAAAAGGGTGGGCAGAGGTGGAGTTCATGAAGAAAAAGTAGAAGAGAGGGGAAAAGAAAGAGAGAGGAGAAATGATGAGAAAAATCAGAGAACCAGGAGATGGAGGGGTCATGAAAGCTAATAATTGAGAAATGTCAAGAAGGACATGGTCAACATTGCCAGATGATACAAATCAACCAAGATTAAAACTGAGAGGTGCCTTCTGGAGTTAGCCCCTGTGGAGGGTGTCTAGTGATACTGAGAAGAACAGTTCTAGTGACCCAGGGAAGATGGCAGCCAATGAGTAGACAATTGACTGGGAGTTGGAAAGAGTAAGTGTACACTCCTCTTTCTAGAAATTTAGTGAAGAAGGGAAGGTTCGTGACGGAGTCATATCTGAGAGGGCTACTTGAGAAATAGATGGATATTTTGATGGGATGTTCATGGGCTCAGAGGAAAGGTCAGTAAAGAGGGACAATGTAATAAAGTCCTCAGAGAAGACAAGAGTATAGAATCAACAGCACTGGGAGAGCTCACCAACTCTCTTCGGTTCATAGTTGGCAAAGTTACATAGAGTCGGCAGGGGACGAATTACTCATCACCCCCATTTTAAGGATAGAAAAATAAAACCCAGAGGAAACGCCTCAAACCACACAGCTTGGGACAGGACAGAAGAGATTCCCACCTCCACCCCTAGCCACTTGACTTGCCATCCCAGAAGACTCCCTTTGCATGATTCCTGAACCTTGGCCAACCCTTCAAAAACCTAGAGAAACTTGAATATCTGAGTTTCAGAGGGAGAATGCAGGGAGGGTCTCAGGGCACATTCTGGAAAGGGGTAGCTGTTGGGAGAAGGATTGGGGAAGAGAGGGCAGAGCCAGGAGGAAGGCAAAGGCATCTCCACCCAGGCAGCAGCTGCTCCCAAATATGTCACAACTTGTCAAAGAGGCAGAAATAGAAGCAGTTCAGGGAGTGGGAGGGGGTGGGGTGGCATGCTACGGCTTCTGAACCCACAGAGGGGACTGTGGCAGGGATGGCTAGCAGGAAAGGGGGACAGGCAAGGGAGCTAAGTGCAGAGGTGAGTGTGATGAGCACATGCCATGGTTCTAGGTAGGCTGCAGGGGGTCCAAGACCTTCTGGTTGCCTTTCAGTGAGGTTGAGCATGGGAACGGAAGTGAAGACTGGACAAAACTCCTCAAGGAAAACTGCCCTCTGATCCTATTGGCCCGATCTTCAGGACCCTCAGAATAGCAGCTCAGTGGTAGAGAGCTTGCCTAGCATGAAAGCCAGGGGCCTGGTTCAATCCCCAGCACAACAAAACCAACCAGACTAAAGAAGCCTACCAGACCCCATCAGCACTTCCTCCAGTCCAACACACTGAGTTAGGGGGAAAGGGGGCGCTTGGATCATTTGGTCAAGCATCTTGGTTTACAGATGGGTAAACTGTGACCCAGAGTGGGGACATGACAGTAGCATGCTCTGAATATTTATCCAGGTTCCTTTCTCTGCCCTAACCAGAGGTTGAAGGCCCTGTTCTCATAGGGACATGGGATTCTCATAAGAAATCCCCACACATATTTCCAAAGGCCCCCCGGAGCCAGGCCCCCAGGTCCACATGTTCAGCTGAGCCCAGTTCTGCTTATTTTTAAAACCAGCTCTTTGCTCTGTCTCCACCAATCACCTCTCCTTGACCCCCACTCTCCTAGGCCCCAACCGCTTCCACCTCCAGGTCCACAGCTTCCCCCACCCCAAAGCCAGAGATTTTTAAAGGATGATCCTGCCTCTGTGCTCTGGATTCCAGGCAGGGACAGGATTTCCCAGTGGTCACCCGATGCTCAGTCCTCAGTGGAAACAATGTGGCCCTGAGGCCTGGGGCCCTCCCCTCCTCTCCACCTCTCAGCCCTGGTCCCATCCGCCTCTGTGCCTCTCCTCCCATCTCCAGCCTGCAGGCCTCCCCCTGGCTTCTCATTACACCTCCCTTTTTTCCCTTCTTCATCGACTCACCTAAACTTGCCATTGGCCATTCAAGCTCTCAGTCTCCTCACTGCCTGCTTGCCAGAGCACCCCCCGCCACAACTGCCACTGCACCCCTCCTTGTCTGCCAGTCTGAGGGGGTGTGGAGAAGGCACTGATTCAGCCCCAAGGCCTACGCTCAGGCCTCCAAGAGCAGACACCCTTCCTCCTTCCAACCCCAGTCCCTTCTCCAGGCCTGCTTCCCTGTGTGTAAAGGGAGGGTGAACTAGCTGATCCTAGGTGCCTGGCAACTCTGACATTCTATGATGGCTATGATCTGTTCTCACCCTGTCACAAAGCGACTGCCTTGCAAATAATCAATGCTGACTAGCACGTCGTGTTTGTGCGATTATTTCCTATGGGAATGCAAGTGTATTCCCAACCCCAGGTCCCACTAGTCCTTGTCAAAATTACTCAGAAAACCAGTCCTGGAAAACAAAAGGTGGGACCTGTTTGAAGAAGCCAGAAGCTCCCACCTCTCCAGACCTCTTGCTCCTGTTTCCGACTACAAGAGACACAGAATGGGAAATCTGCTTGGATTTTAGTCAGGCGACCTAGCAACCCAAGTCAGCCCATGTGCAGGGTCTGCAGGGACTAGAAGAGGCTGAGGCCAGACAGCTAGGATTGGGTGTGGAGCAGAAGTGGAAGGAAGGAGCAGGTGAGGGGGATTTCTACCATGCAAATGAGAGGGGCCAACATGCAAATGCAGGGCAGAGTCAAGTTGGAACAGTCAGGGTAGGGGACCAACAGCCTGGCCCTGGATCTCCAGCAGGGGGTAAGAGCTGCCTCCAGAGAAAGCAGGACTGCTGGAGGAGGAGGCTACAGCCAGGGCAGGGGGCCCTCTGTGCCCAGGCGACAGGGGTGGGGATTAGGGTTGGACGCCCTGCTGTCAGGTTAGAGCTGATGGATCACCGCTGGTGGCGGAGCACAAAGGCTGTTCTGTGCTTGGCACCAATGTGTCCCCGTCCATCAGAGGGCAGCTTGCAGGGGGGAGGGGTGTGCATGAGAGGAAGACCAAGTCCCTAGACACAGCTTCTCCACAGCTTGACTGAGAGAACAAGGTGGTTAAAAGACCAATCTGCCCACTGGGGGTTTAAGAGGTCAGAGACTCCTGGGTCACACTAGCATCTTAGTCTGGGGAGGATCTGTACCCCACATGGGGCCCTGACATGGTCCCCCAGGGCCAGCTTACTCAGGCATGCACAAACATATCCACAGACAGGGATTCATAGAGACCCAGACATCAGAGGTCACCCTAACCTCCCAGTCCTGCCCTGGTGTTAGGTCAGAGGCAAACATCACAGGACACAAGGCCAAGCTCACACCCAGCAGACTTCCTGTCTCTCCACGGCTCTCTCCCACCATCGCAGGGCAGGTATGTTGAGCAGAGAACGGAGTAAGTGAATTACTTCCCTCCCTGGATGATTTTGGCACTTCTTCTAGCCTTCCCTTTATCACCTAACACTTTCCCCTTGGGTAGGTGACTTTGTGTTCCCATCTCCCTCACTCAACGGTGAGCACAGTGACAACAGACACCATGTCCTATTCACATCAGTGACCCTGGCACTGGGACGTCATGCTCAATACAGGTTTCTTGATTGAAAGAATGAACAAGTGAATATTCACCCCCGGAGGGGAAGACAGGTTTTCCCTCTTCCATTCCTGTTCCCATGGCCCCTGGAGGCAATGAGTCAGTGCAGTGGAGGACCATGGTGTGAAGAGTGGGTGGGGGTCAGGAGTGGAGAAGAGGACCTGGTGTTTCCATGTGCCAGGGCCCTTTCATGTAATACAACACCCACCCTCCCTTTCTCTTGCCACACGGAAACATGCATCCTCTCCTGGTCAAATCCACCCTCCTGCCTCTGGATGGGTTCAGACCTTCATTATCTCACTTCTGGACATTGTCATGGTAGTGTGGGTGACCTTCTTGCCTCAGTTTCCAAGTCCTTCCATGCCCAGCTGGAACTCCTCCCTCTTTGCAGACTTGTCTCCAAACACTCCTGTACCTGAATCCTGGGCTCCATACAGACTAGCCTCCCCAATGCCCCCCACCTCTCCTCTTGACATCCAAATCCCACCTGTTCTCTGAGACCCAGCCCAATGAGTCCCTCCTCCCCAGGCCCTCCACAGAGGCCCCAGCCTTTGATGGTTTTGCCATTCTACTAAATTCTCGAGACACCTGATGGATCCATACATTTGCAAGTAATTGCAGCTCTCTTGGTGAGTATTCAAGGTCCATGCTTGCTCACTAGACAGCAAGGTTCTGGGAGCCATCACACATCAAGCCCAATCTGCTTCCAGCTTAGAGGAAAATGCATTGTTTAGGGTTAAGTCAAAATGGATCTCAAAATGACAAAAGATGCCATTGCTGGGTTTCCATAATTTTGACATCTCAGGGTTCATGGGATTGGAGTGTAAACTGAGGCAAAGTTGTTTTAGTTTAGTTCTTTTTATTTTTCCTTTTTGGGTGGAGGCGTGTTGGAAACAGATTCTTCTTCAACTCAGCTGGTCAGGGTCCAAGCAAGGTTTAGAAGTCACACTAGTATCACACTGCACTTTCTACCACACTGGCAAAGCCAAGGACCAAATTAACACCTTGCTGCTCTCCCTCAGCTTCCATGGGTTTCTTATTGTCCAGCTCTGTTCTCCCCTTATCCTTGTTTCCTATCCCCCAAAGTACGTCTGCATTTTCCTGGCTCCTCACTGTGGATAAGGGGAGAAGGGAAAGCAGTTCTCCAAACTCCTTGAAGATCTCCCTCCCCTGAGTGGTCCTCCATGAGTCCCTGCATGATTCCACTTCCTGTCATTGTCCTTGCTGCTAGTTTTAACTTATCAGTCTCATCGGCATTGGGATAGGGATAGCAGGATGGATCAGACTTAGTCTTCAGGCTCCTAGACACCACTACAACCCAAGGGTCAAAGATTGCAGCTCAAAGTCTAGGATTCCTGAAGCTGTGGAGCAATGGAATGGGCTGGCCTGTGACACAGGAGAAGGTGAACAATGGCCACCCAAGAAGGGGATTTGGGTATCAGAGATTGGGATAAAAGAGGTGACCAACATGGACCACTAGATGGTAAGGTGGAGGGTAGGGATCTCACCTTAGGTGACCCACCCTTTTACTCCCCAGCCCTAAGACGAAGCCTTGCTCACTGCTGCTATCTGAGTCCTGCCCACTGTATTGGGAAGAATGAGTCCCCTCAGACCCCAGACCTCTACTAAGAAGTGACCATAGACTAAGACACCTGAAGATTAAATTGTCCCTCCTCCACCTGACCTGTATTATGCATTTGAGACCTGCACATGGGTACAAAACTGGTGTCTCAACAATGGAAGGGCAGAAGAACCCAGTCAGATGGTCCAGGTGAGGGCAGGTGTAAACTGAGTTCGGCGGGCTCTGTTTTCTCTCCTCTCCCACTCCCATCCACCGGAAGGAGTCAGCAAGAGTTTGTCCAGATGGGGCAGGAAACAGTTGAGGAGGCAACAAAGGAGGGCAGATAACTGAGAAGAGAGAGGAAAGAGGCTGGGGATTTGATGCCTATGATCTGGCCATGTGTGGGATGTGCATTCTAACCCCAACTCTGGCCCTACTTCATATATTACAAAGAAAACCTCCCCCATTCCTCCTCAAAGAAAAAAAATCTCTTGACTCAAATTGTCCCCAATCACCTGAGCTCTAAGAGAAAGTACAGGGTCAAGGCCATTTGGAAATCTAGAAGTTGAATCCATTTGCCACTCTTTTTGTCCTTCTTATCCCTGGGGACCCACAGATCCCCCAAATTCCAAGAAGCCCCATTCTTTGGGGAGGGTCTTTAAGAATCTCATTGTAGGATACAGTGTGGTTAAGGTGCTGTCAGAAAGCAGGGAGATGGACAGATTGACTCAGTTCCCTTCCAGCCTAAACTGACCCCTTCCTTGTTCCCTCCTCCCTCTCCACCCACCGACTGCTTTGGGACCAGCACGGAGAGAGCAGGCAGGCCGCCCAGCGAGGAGTAATTGAAAGGAGCAGATGAGAGGGGGAATGTGTCCTCCCCCACCTTCCCTGTCCCACTGGGGCTGCGGAGAAATGAAAACTAATCAAATTACACCCAACGGCCTCCCGACCCGTGCACAGGAGCCGCCCTGGCCATGGGGCAGGCTGGCTGGGTGGGGTGGGGGCCACGGGGAGAGGGAAGGGGAATCACATCTAATCCACTGTAAACGTCTTGATGTGCAGCAACAGCTTAGAGGGGGCTCAGGTTTCCGTGGCGTTGGCTATATTTATCTCTGGTTCCATGCCAGCCGGGAGGGTTTAAATGGCACCCAGCAGTTGGCGTGAGGGGCTGCAGGAGCTTGGGGGCCGGAGGCAGGAACAAGTCTTTTCCGACCCCATGGAGCTCTATGAGACATCCCCCTACTTCTACCAGGAGCCCCGCTTCTATGATGGGGAAAACTACCTGCCTGTCCACCTCCAGGGCTTCGAGCCACCTGGCTACGAGCGGACTGAGCTCAGCCTGAGCCCCGAGGCCCGGGGGCCCCTGGAAGACAAGGGGCTAGGGACCCCGGAGCACTGTCCCGGCCAGTGCCTGCCCTGGGCATGTAAGGTGTGTAAGAGGAAGTCGGTGTCGGTGGACCGGCGGCGGGCAGCCACTTTGAGGGAGAAGCGCAGGCTCAAGAAGGTGAATGAGGCCTTCGAGGCGCTGAAGAGGAGCACCCTGCTCAACCCCAACCAACGGCTGCCCAAGGTGGAGATCCTGCGCAGCGCCATCCAGTACATCGAGCGCCTGCAAGCTCTGCTCAGCTCGCTCAACCAGGAGGAGCGCGACCTCCGCTACAGAGGCGGGGGCGGGCCTCAGCCCCAGGTGAGTGGCCAGTGCACCTGCCCCAGGGGTAGGGCCCAGGGGGAGGCGTTTCAGGATGCCATGGAGGGGCTCAATCAGAGGGTTGGAGCAGGCGACAGGCAGGGCCTTGAGGGGCCACAGGACCCCTTCCTTTTCAGGGTTAGGTTGTCCAGCTGACTTCCTATGTCCCGTGCTCTTTTTAGACAAGATAAAGGCATTGAGCAGGAGATACAGATGGGGTGGGGGGCCCACTGGCACAGGAGTGCAGAAGGGGTCTAGGGGCAGGTCCATAGTTATCCTGAGTAAAGTGAAAATGGATCCCCATCCCTGAGTCAGAGCCTAAAAGGCCAGGCCAAGTTCGGCCAAAGCAGCCTACTTTGACCCCAATCCCACCCCTGTCCCAGGTATGGTTGAACAGGTAAAATCCACCCAGTTTCACTGGAACCTCAGCAAGCCTGCTTGAAGTCACCCTAGTCAGGTCCGATAGCCTGCCTGGCCATCCTTATCTCCAGGTTCAGGGAAGCCAGAGACCCCTTCCTGCTGGTGTTCTGTGATGGCAGAATCATCATGTAGGCGGGGTTTCTGAGGGTGAACATTCTGGAGTGGGGGTGTCCTGGGCTGGAGGATCCCAGCTTGTGGTCCACCCTCCCAATCCCACCACAGTTCTGCCTGCTGGGACAAGGCAGAGACACATCCAAGGATGGCTGCGCCCTGACCTTGGGCCTTGGCCCTGACTTGCAGGTGCCCAGTGAATGCAACTCCCACAGCGCCTCCTGCAGTCCAGAATGGGGCAGTGCACTGGAGTTTGGCCCCAACACAGGTGGTAAGTGAAGCCTGACCCTGGTTCTCATCTCTCCACCCTTCTTTCCCCTCTTACCTCAATCCTTGCTCCAGTCCTCCTCCTGTGGCTTCTCCAGGGACCTGTTGACCCCAGGACCCCAACAGTGGGCTGGAAGGCCCTGTGCCTCCTTGAAGTCTTGACCAGCTAAAGAGTAGCAGTTGTGACCTCCTGTAGCTCCCTAGCTGGTGCCTGGTGACTGACCTCAGCCAGGGGTCCCTGGGAATTGCTGAGTCAGTGTTGCACAACTGGGCCCAGCAAAGGGCAATTCCAGTCTCCCAGGATACACTATCCTGGCTCCACCTTGGAATGGTTACTTTCAAATCCTGACTCCACTAGGAGAATTCAGAGATCAGGCACATGCCTGAAATGCATTGATCTGTCCTGGAAAACCTATCATCCCAAAGCCCTCATCCCCCACTTTCTCACCTAGGTAACCCCTCTCCACCTTCTTCTTACAGATCATCTCCTTGCGGCTGACCCTACAGATGCCCACAACCTGCACTCCCTCACCTCCATCGTGGACAGCATCACAGTGGAGGATGTGTCTGTGGCCTTTCCAGATGAAACCATGCCCAACTGAGATTGTCAGCCAGGCTGGGTGTCCATGTGAGCCCCCAAGTTGGCCATAGGTGCCACCACTTCTGCAGTGGAGGCCTCCTAAGCCAGGTTGTCCTGATGCCAGGAAGACAGTCTTGGGCTGCCACAGGCCAGACTATCCCCTTCCTCATCCATATAAGGTTTATGCACCGCCCAGCAAGGGAACGGATGCCCTCATTTAGCTGACTCCTTAGAGCAGAGGGCATCACCTTTCCAAGGAGATAAAGCAGGGGACCAGAGCGCCCCCTTGTGGATACCTCCAGCTCAGGGGGGCAAGCTCAGGAGATTCCTTTTTATCATAATGCAGCCTTTAATTCCACCCCCCAAATGAAATGGTTTGAGAGAAAAAGACAGTGTCCTGACCTGGACAAGTGTGCACATCTCCTGTCCTGGTCTCTTCCTGATGCCAGTGGCTGGGCTGGGCCTGCCCTGAGTTGAGAGAGAAGAAAGGGAGAGGAACAATCCTCTGTTCCCAAGTCCCTGGGGGGCCAAGCTTTTGCAGTGAATACTGGGAACCTTCCAGCAGTTTTATGTTTTGTTTTGTTTTGTGTGTTGTTTGTAAAGCTGCCATCTGACCAAGGTCTCCTGTGCTGAAAGTGCCAGGGACAGGCAGGGAAAGGGGGCGGGGACTCTTAGGGTGATTTCTTTTGTTAACTAAGCATTGTGTGGTTTTGCCATTGTTTTGTAATTTTTTTTTTTTTTTTTGCTAACTTATTTGGATTTCCTTTTTTAAAAAATGAATAAAGACTGGTTGCTAGAAGAGTGTCCATGATGATGTAGAGGGAGGGAGTGACTGACAGCCCCACCCCCTCCCACTCAGCCATCCAGACACCCTCCAGGGGCAGGGCTCCCAAGGATTCCAAAGACTGCAGCTCCAGAAGCACTGTGGACACCCTCTTGAGATGGTCAGTAGGCACTGGGAGCCTGCTGTCCACCATTACAATAGGAGCTGGGTGGGTGTGATCCATAGCTGGGTGAAGACTAGACTCCAGCTTACGGGGCACAGAGGAAGACTTCTAAGCGCCCCACTGCTCTTTAACTTATTTGATATTGTTCACGTCAGCTGCATTCTAACTTTTATAGCCCATTAGGTCCACTGGTCTTCAATTAAGTATGTTCACATGCCCCAAGTGCCCACAGCCAAGGGGCAAGGGGCTTAGAGCTAGAATTTGTGGGGCTCTCCTCTCTAATCCATATCTCTCCCCCTGGTTCCACATCATCAAAATCCCTATAGAGAAGTGAGAGGAGATTAAATCAGAGCAACAGGGCAAATACTGCCACTTCCTTATAGGCCAAATAGCACGACCTCTCATCTCCTTCTTCCCTTCCCTCCTGTCCCTGCCTACAGCTCAGAGATGAAGGAGATCTGCTGGGGAAAAGGGGTTCACAAAGAACAAAGGAAGAGAAGCTGGGTTTTTCTTCATTTGGGATGCTGTTTTTCGAAGACTGGCTTCCTCAGGGGGGAAGGTGGGCGGGAAATTGAGAACAAAGATTTATGGATAGCGATTACATAAGGATTAACTGGGGAGTTAACAGAAATTAGAACTGAAATGGACCGAGAACACCTACTAAAAACTTTATTAACTCCAACTGCTTGGGGCTAAGTTTGTCTGATTTATTGCAAATGATAGGTTTCAGAATCATTACAGAAAAGGTATTCAGAGCGTGGTACATTCCAGCCCCCATTCAATTCTCTGGGGCCCTTGACAACTGTTTTGACCCAGTTTAACCAACCAGGTGCTAGTGACCATCCGTACTTGTTCTGGGCTCAGATGGGCCATCTCCCCACACACTTGCCCTCCTGACCTTGCTCCTAGAGGGGGCTGGGGCTAACACCCCGACCCATTTCTCTAGAAGCTCTGCCTGAGAAAGAGAATAGGAACAAAGCCTCAGAGAACTTGGGAAAGGATATAGAAGGTAGGGTCTTGCTGAGGCCTGCCTGTCCCAAGTAACCAGTGAGGGCTGATCCTACTGGGAATTATAAATTGGCCTAATCTGCCCCAGTGGTAGGATTTTCTTCTTTTTGAGTTTCGCACTGAGTTTACAATCTCTCACTCCTGGGCAGACTGCAGAGGAATACCTAGGTCATTTCCATGACTCTTAGCTCTGACACCCTGCCCTTGGGATGAGGAGGGCAACTACCTGGTCACCATGCCTTACCTCTAGAATCCACACTCACTACCTTACTACCCTGCCAAAATACTCAACTATGCATGAAAGGGGCCTCTTCTCCCCTCAGGTTCATTTTCCCTGCCCTGGCACCTCCCAAGCTCCTAGGGAGGATACAACCCCACTGCCTGCATCATTCAATGGTGACCTTTCTATTCTTTGCCCTGCTTCTTTCTGGAGCCTAGAGCTGGCCAAGAAGAAGGGCACCTAACAATACTAAGGAGCTGATAGGCTCTGGGATTGCTGGATGCTTTTTTTCGGGGTGGGAGGGCAGTGAGGAGTGCTGGGGTTTGAACCCAGGGCCTCACACATGCTAGATCAGTGCTCTACCACTGAGACATATCTCAGAGCAGGATGCATTCTCAAAGACCATTCCTCTCCAGTTATCATGTCAGTTGGAAAGGGCGCTTCATACTCGCACAGAGGGTCCTCAGCAATGGCTACTAGAGTCAACAGATCCCTGCCCTTGTCACCTACCTACTTCTTCATCACAGCCTTTAAGTCCATAAGGGAGAAACAATTTGTTGGAACTACACAGGTGTGAGTGGCACACAGAGACACAGAGGAGCCCAGGCTCAGTCAGCATTTTCACAGAATAAACAACTGTAATCAAAGGAGCTTTCTTAAATTAACAAATCCTTAACCTTCACAAGAGAATTACAGATAAAACTCCAATTAATGAATAATAAGGTGGAGTTCTTTAGGGAAATTAGCTCAATCTCCTTCAGTGGAAGCACCTACCATAAATCAAACTAGGTTAATCAAATGTCACCTAAATAACAGACATTAGGGAATGGACTAGAATAAAAAGGTAAGTATTACTTGAAATGGGCATACCAGTTGTGAGTGTAGAAATAAGAACTTCTTAGATAATTAATGTGAATTGCAGGATGCTTTAAGTACTATTTGTACACACCAATAAACATTCTTGGTATCTAATTTCTCCAGGAAGACCTTTTTAAATGCCGGTGTAGTAGGTGGTTGGAGCAACTGGAGAGGGAGGTGGGGGAGAGCTACAATGGAGGTTGAGAAAAGAGCTCCCTCAACACAGATATGTTTCATGAATAAAACACCATTCCCAGGGGTAAGGAAAGATGGTGGAATGTGACAAACATCATTACCCTGTGTGCATGTAAGATTACACAAAGGGTGTGATGCTACATCACGTATATCCAGAGAAATGAAAGAGTTGTACCCCCTTTGTGTACAATGAATCAAAATGCATTCTGCTGTCATGTATAACTAAATAGAACCAAAAAAAGGGGGTGTTAGTCATCTATTACGCTGGGGAAGGGCAGGCACTCTCTCCCAGGTGATGCTTGAAGTGGGCTTGAAAGCCTGAAGCTGCAAAGGCAGGAAAAGAAATAAGGACTGCATTCTGGTGAGGGGTTAGGTGAGGGGTTAGGGGGACTCGAGACTGACAGGAGGAGAAGAGGGCCAAAGAATCAAGTCATGAATGGCTTTTTATGGTCACCAAGAGGAGGAGCTGGGTCCCTGATCTAGAGGTGGTGGGGAGCTGCTGAAGGGTGGACAGCAGCAGCAACTCAGGAGCCCCAATTGGGCATGAGCAGGGTAAGCCTGGGCAGGTGATTCAGAGATGAAGGAGGAAGTAATCAAGCCTGATGTCAGGCTGCTCGCCCCCTACCTTGGCCTCTACTTTTGTGGCACCAGCAACCTAAACATTAACCTCCCCCTCAACCCTGTGGTTATAAAAATAAACAGAAGGTATCAACTACAAGTTTTGAAAACTTTGATGCTTCCTTCCCAGAGTACAGCAGCCTCATCGACTGTGAAAGGAGCTGGACCGTCAAGTGAACTCAAAGTAAAAAATAAAACAAAACAAAAAAAAGAACCAGAGGCTATTTGTACATTGTCTTAAAACCAGGTTGTTTATTGGTACGCACATACCCGCACTCACACCCACACACACCCACACACCCACTCCTGATGCACTGAGCCGGTACAGTACTGAGAAGGGACCTGGTGAGACACAGGGGGCTGGTGAGGAGGGCTCGGGTCACTGGGGTTTCTCAAAAAAATATACTGACTAGGAGGCAAAGGGGACACCGAGACAACAGCCTTCCACGCTGAGTGGACCTCTCTTCTCCATCATCTCCCTGCAAAGCTTCCCAAGGGGCCCAGCTGCTGCCTCATAACAAGGCCAACCACCATGAGTTTAGATGTCAGCTAGGGCTGACTCCTACACAGAGAGACCTGAGACTCCCCTGCAGGAGGCAGACGGCCTTCCGGTGCTCAGCCTCATCCATCTTGGGAACCTGGAGTATGTTCATAATTTCAACATCCATTTTCCAAGAACAGGGCATTTTCTCTCTACCCAATTCATGTAAGTTCCATTTCCACTCTTAGAAGCCTGATGGCAGGAAGGGCAGGAAGCAATGACCAAGAGCAAGGGCAGGTGGTTGCCTGGCCCAGCCCAAAGGACAGGCCCCCAGACATACCACTGGTCAAGCTCCCTCTACTGAGAGGCAGCATGAGGCTCTAAGCCCCAGCACAGCTTCAGGTTCCCGCATTTCTTTAGGACAAGGTGCTGTGGCCCATTCTCCCACCTGCTAGCCCAGCCCTGCTCAGAGCCAAGTGAACAGGCTGCAAACCAGCTCCTCCAGCCACCTGTAGGATGGTGCTGCCTCCCTCCAGCAAACACGCCCAGACACTCTCCCTCACCTCTCACTTGGATGAAGCCCTAGATCCCATCAATCCACCCTGAACTTGGGTCCCAAGCACTTTGAGGCACCTCGGTAAGATGAAGGAATGGGTAAGGAAGACAGATTTCTGGGAATAATATTCCTCCCAAACCAGGACTTGCATCCCTCTGCCCCCTTCCTACCATGCTGCTAGTGAAAACAAACAGTGAAAGCTGTGGGTCTCAGGAATTCCTGGAGGTGACAGTCCCTGCACACCAGAAGAGTCCTGAAGAGGGTTGGGTGATTTAGGGACAAGCAGGAGTGAATCCTTCATCAACACTGGCTTTCCTAGGCCTGGGACATGATTCTCAGAAGGGGAAGCTTTCTCTTCCCAACAGGTTAGAGGAAGGAAGCTTCATACTGTCTTTTTCCCAAATCTGATTTGAGGGTCAATGCATATTCAACCCACCCATTAGGTTCACTCTTGTGGGGCTGGGATTGCTGAACAAGTGAGGCAGAGGAAGGCAAGGGAAGAGATGCTGGAGGCACAGCTGGCAGAACATAGTGGGATCTGTTCTGCCCAGGGTAATGATGCCCTCAATCCCCCCTCCTCCCAGCCCAGAACAAGCTCCACCCTCTGGTTGGGGCTGGGGACATTCCTGCTGTCCTTTGAGCTTCAGGCTACCAGAGGTTGTCAGTTCTGCCTCTGGCGTCCTTGCCTACCCCTCTCATTGGGCAGGGGGCTGAGAGATTCCCCACCCTCACCCTTAGCCCAAATCTCAGATCCATTTTTCTCTGATTCTTCCCCAAAACTCATGTTTGGGATTCAGCTTGAGCAAGGGCTCAGAATTTCTACCTCAGGTTTCCTCAGTCCTCTCCTGGCCTCAGCATCCTGACCCCCAAGCAAGTCCTGGAGGCAGAAGCTGCAAGCTGTGGCGATGAACTTGGGGAGGGTGGTGCTGAGGGTGCCAACACCAACCCTCAGACAATCTGACACAACCAGAGTGGACAGGGATCAAAAGGCCAAGCAGCCCAAGCAGGAGAGTGTGAAGTGCCCCCTTTGTTGGAAGGGCCGTCTCAGTCCTTGGTCCAGGATCCTGGTCCTGGTGGAGGGCACAGTCCAGGCCAGACCAGGTCCAGAAGGAGGGAGAGTAAGTGAAGTCACATCCAGCCTGGGCTGCCCGTCTCACCTCCCGCAGAATCCCAAGCATGGACAACCTGAGTGCCTCCAAAACACCGGAGACCCCAACCACATCCATGAGAGACTCACAAAGGACACGCGATGGGACTCAAGGTAGTGGGATGCCGGGAAGATAGATGAGGATATTCTGAGATATTCTGAGGGCAACTGGAAAGTCACAGACGGACGAGACTGGGAGCCGTGGGAGGAAGGGGAACGAGCAGGAGGGGTCAGGGCCAGCTGAGCCTGTGAAACCAGAAGGACGCCGGCCCGGGCCGTGGCTAGTCCCGGAAGGCGGAGAGCATGTGTCCGTAGAGATAGTGGGAATGCGCTAAGAGAGAAGAGACAGGCACGCGCCGTGAGTGGCCTCGCTCCCTCCCGGAGGCTCTTGCAAGGGGTCCGCAGCATGCTCCCAAGCGCAAAGCGCCCCAGGCCACACGAAGCAGGAAGGGGCAAGCCGGGCAGCGCTGGCGAGCGGGCTGGAGCGGCAGGGCCAGGCGGGCGGCCGGGGGCAGGCACGTGGGGCCCGCGTCCCAGGCCTGGCCCACTTACCCCGAGCCAGGGGCACACCCCCGTCAGACCCGGGGCGGGAGGCTGGGGGTCAGCAGGAGTAGGTCCGAACCGTGGAGGTCTCCAGTCTCTGCACCCCCGCCGGCCCGGCTGGGAGGAGTCGGCAGCGCGGGAGAACACAGAGCGCGGGGTTAGTGCGCGCGCTCGCGGGCCGCAGCGACATCTCGGCAGGGGCTGCCCCGCAGCGCCCCCCGCGGCAGCCGTTAGTGCAGCGTCAGCCCGAGGGTGCGTGGGGCCGCCGGCTCCGGCCTCGCGCCCTCCACCCGGCCGGCCGGCCTGTCACTCACCTTCAGGCATGACTTTCTTCGGCGGCCCGGGAGGGGGCTGCAGGGGCCCCAGGGTGGACACGCGGAAGCCCGCCGGGAGCGTCTCTGCCGAGGTGCCCAGCATGCCGCCACTGTGGTGGTCCCGCGGCCGGAAGCGTTTCCTCCAGGAGGGCGCACGGCGGAACACCTTGTCCTCCCCCTGCAAGGTGGAGACACGCAGGGGCCAAAGGGGAGCGTTGGGATTGTCACCCTCACTCCCCGCCCTGGGGAGGGCAGTCGTGGCAGGGTCAGGGGTACTACTCCCTTTGGAAAGAAGGGAGCAAGGTCACTTCTCCTTTCTGGCCCTTGGTTTCTCCACCTGTGGAATGAATGAGAGGGACGACTCCCACAGGTCCTTACAACTCTGTGACTCTGTAACTGTCTGCGGTGGGTGAGGGCGGGTGAGGGTGTCATCTGGCTTTGGACTCTGCTGCCCTACCCACACCAATCTTCCCATCCTGAGTTTGGGGTACCCATTGGCCTTTCAATGTATTCCTCTTCTCAGCCTCCCATAGAAATGCACAGGACAGTCCGCACACATGCTCCCCTGTCCTTCTGCATCCTCAGTAAGACCATCACCCAGGTATCCTGGAAGAGCACTGTGTACGCACTGGACATCAGGCTTCCCATCTTAACTCTTGCCAGCTGTTTAACCTTGGCAAGTTAAGTGAACTTCCTAAAATTCATTAACACCAACATCTGTCCTATCTACTTCTCAGATTACCTATCCAACAGAATCAGACAAGAGAACCCTTTGACAGTGATGGGTGAAGTATATGACCAGAGACAGACTCCTCCTCCAAAGGACATGACTGGCAGCCCCCTGCCATCTGATGCCTCACAGATACCACCAAGTCTTCAAAACAACTGTCTCTACCAGAGGGCACAACCCTACAGGATGCTACACTGCAAAGACCTCCCACTCTGCCCTTCAAAGCCACACTCACCTTACTTTATAGTCACACCTCATTTTCTCACACCTCTGTGTCTCAGAACTATAAGGGCCCCAAGGTGCAGGCAGAGTGGTCCCAGCAGGAAAAGGAACACTAACCCTTTAGCTTTCACCCTGCCAACCCCTTAGGATTTGTTTTTGTTTTATTTTGAGATAGAGCCTCCTTGCTTAGTTTCTCAGGCTAGCCTTGAGCTTGCAATCCTCCTACCTCAGCCTCCCAAGTAGCTGGGATTATAGGCATGTCTTCTGGCTGGGCTAGGATTTGTTGGCCCTGTGGAGGCCAAACGTTCCAATCCATTCTTAGCACCAGGTACCTCTCTGTCATAGCACTAGTTCCAGTAGTATTTTTTATGGATTTGAGAGATTATTTCATTAATTATTCTTTTCCTCCTCCCCTTCATTTGCCTCCTTAAACCCTCCCTACCCCCTACCCTTTCACTTTCTCCCTCTCTCTTCTTCTCTTTCAAACTCTATGCTCCATGAGGGCAGAAATTATGATCTTTTTTGTTCCAACCAATGTATCCCCAGCTCCTGAGTAGTGTCTGGGAATACTATAGGCATTCAACAAATATTTGCTAAATAATGGGTGTCAGTTGGCTCCCTACACAGGAATCCATTCCTGAAGGCAGGAACCTTCCTCATCACCACTGTTCCCCCATGATCCTGCCCTAATCGGCCTGGAGTCCTTTCTCTCAGCCCCCATTTCCACTTTCAGCCAATCCTAAGGACTTTTTACTGTATTCCTCCTCTGTTCCTTAACAAGCACATGTTCTTCCTATCCCTCCTGATTTCCCTTCAATCCTGATCTCCATGGAGAGGGAGAACTTGAAGCTGGAGAAAGGAAACAGAACCAGAACTGGCAGAAGGACTAGTTTCAGGAGACAGCCCAAGGCTGTTGACGAAGTACTAGATGGCTGGATAGGAAGCAATTTCCATGTATCTCAGAGCCTCTCCTCTGCCCAGCCCCCTCACCAAATTTCATCTATTCCCAAGACTTGGCTTCTGCTTTAAGCTCCCTGCAAGAACCAATCCTCTGTAGTTCCACATCTAATTGCAACTCAGAAACCCCACTGTACCAACCAATGGTATCATCCATTCAACTCAATAACTCACCTGAAATCTGAAGCCTTATAGACCAACCAACCATACTACCTTCCAGTAGGCAGCAGGATGCTCGGAAAAAAGCACAGGAATCTAACACACATCTACTCCATTTCTACTCTGTATATATCAACTCTGCAATACCAGTAAATGTTGGGGATCGAACCCTAGCACATGCTAGGCAAGTGCTCTACCACTGAGTTACACCCCAGCCCAGTAAAATATTTATTTAAGCTTCAATTTCTTCATATCTAAGATGGGGATAGCAACCCATTTCATAGATAACTGTTAACACAAAGTGAAACATCTATAACCACTAGGCAACCATGCCTGGCCTATCCCTGGCACTGAACAGGCATTCAGAGTATTTTTGTAATAACTGAAGGAATGGATAATTTTCTCAATTAGAAGCACCATGCTAATATATATGGGACTCATTTTTCCAGATAGCAACAAAAAAGCTGAGATCCTACCTAGGTTTGTGTGGGCTAAGTGGTAGGCAATGAGAAAATGAAAATCTCTGAGAGCGGGGACTGTTGGGAGTTATGAATTTATCTCCTTGCTTCACACACACACACACACACACACACAGTTACCACCTCCGACCACTTCAAGGTACCTCTGTGAAGAAAACATACCTCCACAAACCCTGTGCATTCTTGAGTGTGTCCTGTCTACAAGGGCAGGGTAATCACTCTACAAAAGTGGTTTTTAGCCCTGTTAAGCCCAACTAAGAAACAACGATCTGACTGAAGATGGAGAAGCTAAAAATAAAGTCTGGGCTTTTTTTTAATGTGTTTGGAGCCAAATAAGCTAAGGCAGCCATGACAGGCAAGGACAGGCAAGGTTGGTGACAGGAAAGTGGGTGGGGGAGGGGTGTGTCCTCAGGAAACAGGTGAGCCTAAGTAGGCATCTCTAGGGGAGCACTGTGGCTCAGGATGTCAGGGATGTTCCTAAGCACAGAGGGAAGGCCTGAGGAAATCAAGGGCATAGGACTGTTTCTTCAGTAGCAGGAGGGCTGCGAGACAAAAACTTCTGTGTGTCAGGCTCCCTGAGAACAGGGAGCAGGGCAGTCATTCTGCAGCCTCAGCAAAGCATCTATCCCCAAAGGACCACACTACAGTGGGTAGGCTGCAGTCTTACTGAGCAGGCCAGAGACATGCTGTCTGTCAGCACTGAAGACATGGGGTCTCAGAGACAAAGGCAGAGGTATGATCCCAAAGGTAAGGTCTTGGATCCGGCATGGTTAGGAGGGCTAAGTACAGAGTTGGAAGATACCAGACTAAAACGTACAGGGGCCTTCAGCCTTTGTATCAGAAAGGAGCTCCACAGACCTCTCCACAGCCCATTGCTACCCAAAGACAAGCCCAGCTAAGACTGACCTGCCACCCCAACCCCCATCATCATCTCTGTCCCCTCTGGCTCCCCTCCCTTAGGCCAGCCCACCAATCATCAGCCCAGGGAAAGAAGAACTCATGAACTTCAACCCAACTGACCATGACCAAATCCCCAAATTCATGGCCAGGTACTCACATCATCCAACTTCCGGTCTGTGCCCAAGGCCAACAGGTTATTGAACTCTCTCTCCATCACCTGGCGGGCCTGAAGTCCACAGGGTGAGAGAAGGGAAGGTGAAAGGGGCATTAGTTAAGGACCTTTATGTCATCTTGCACCTGCTTCCTAGGGTCCAAAGAGATGCAACACACTTTGCCAGAAACAGCAAAGTTTTCAAAATTGTATGCCAACAGATATTTTTGACCATTTTGAACAATGGACTCCATATTGGATCAGATGACACTTCCCCCAATAGTTAATAAGCTAAATGGATGAGGTTGGAGGTAGGCAAGTGTAAGAAAATTGCATTTTGGGGGGACATCCAAGTTCTTCTAAGAGAAGAGGGAATCTGTGTTATCCATTTTGACTGGTTAGGAGGGGTCACTATAGGACACTTAGGGCTTGATACACTTAGCCCATTGGAAAACTTCACACCCCTTCCTGAGGCTCCTCTTCAAAGCAAACGTCAGTGTCTTCTTGAAAATGTTAACCTTAGGATCTTTCATGTGGTGAAAACAGAAAAAAATGTAATTAAAAAAATAGGATGACAGAACATATGGATGGACAGGTTTTACCTACTGGGGGAAAAAAACACATTTTGTCTACAAGGGGGGAAATTATGTCTGACTACCTCTGGAGGAGATTGTGGGATAAGTATGCAGACCAAGGATAATGGAAACAACTTATTTGGATTAAATAAATTCATTTGGCAAGGTTCCATATCATGAACTTAAACCAGGAGGACTGCTCAGTCATAGGTGTTGGTGGCCCCTGGGCTGCATGATACACAGAAGCTTTCTCTAGGCCTCCTAGAAATGAACTCATTAAGAACATTGTCAGAAATGAAAAAGTTTTCAAAATTTTATGTTAACAGATGTTTTTGACCATTTTAAACAATGGACTCCATGTTGGATCAGATGATACTTCCCCCAATAGCTAATAAGCTAAATGAATGAGTCAGGAAAAGAAAGGCTAGAAAGCAATAGAGAGATGTCACTGCTACAATTTACACAATTATTGCTGTCTACAGAAACTGAAGACAGCTGGGCATAGTGACACATGCCTGGAATCCCAGGTGCTGGGGAGGCTGAGGCAGGAGGATCACAAGTTCAAAGCCAGCCTCAGCAACTCAGTGAGGCCCTACATGGCTTAGCAAGACCCAGTCTCAAATAAAATATAAAAATGGCTGGGGATGTGGCTCAGTGGTTAAGCAC